>WEIU01007026.1:422571-469020 GCA_013389925.1 Aegithalos caudatus
AAGCAGCTGCTTTGGGACTTGGTTGCTGGCTGGGGTTAAACCACGACAGACCTTAATCTCTGAATGGTTTACCTGTCTTAGCTGACCAACTGGAGAAATTGGGTGTGATGCAGAGTGAATGAGGGGGGGGACACAGCATCTGGCTCTAAATTTGCTGTACTCCTGCTTCATGTCAATGCCACGGAATAAAGTTTTGTATTAGGGAAATTGGGACCTCCATTAAAAATGTATATCACCTTAGGTGATATATTACTCTTCCAACCCCTCGAACATCCAAAAATAGCTTGCCATGGACATGTAAAGCAGGTCACAGACTCTGGTGAACAGCATTTAATGTTCCATGGGGATGGGGAGAAATGCTCTAATGAAATCACCAGCCTTGAACTAAGCTGCTTTTCTTAGGTGGCTCCCCCAGACCTCAGTTAAAAGTGTGTGTGTGTGCAGGTTCAGCCAAGCTGCCTGTTGAATAGTTTGGCCAAATGCAGGAAGCAAGATCTTTGACCTTCTGCAGTGTCCTCATTGTAGACGCATGCATATAATTTCCAGTAATTTAACAGGAGCTTTAGTTTGAGAAAGATTTGGGTTTTATTACTTTCATTCATCATCATTAACTCGTGCCATGTGGCGGAGAGGAGGGAATGACATATTTCCGCAATTAGATTCAGTATTTTGCATGAAAAAAAATGAGCTGTTACAGCAAATGCTTCTTTTGAAATAGGGACTAAAAGCAATGGAAACAAAAGTTGTGATGTGTGCTTGGAAGACAAGAGTTAAAAAAAAGGATATTTTTTACTATGAAGTCTTCTTTAAGTTGTGGTTAGAAATGATTTAACCTTCTAACCTGTTCCTACTGTGTACTTGGCTTACGTTCAAAAAATGTTTTCATCCAGTACCTTGATGCACTTCTAATTTGTCTGTTACAAATGTCTTCTATTTCTGCTTACTCTTAAAAGGTGCACTGGCTTCATCTGCTGAGAGCACCTTTGTGTAGGGCTGCTTCAGCGTGCAGGGGGAGTGTGAAATTTCATTTGATTTTAAGTTCGTGTGGGTTTGCTTTGCTTGAATTTTGATTTAGCTGAGCCCAACAACTTAACACAAAACACAGGTAGGAAAATTGTATTTCCTATGGTCAGGAATGCACAAGGGAATTAGTTCTTTGGAGTGGCTTGCTTTTGGGATGAGGTGCACTTAAAGAATTTTGCTGCACTTTATTTTTTTTTTTAACCCTTTGCTGAGCAAGGGCCTGATCCTGTTCTCCATGAAGTGAAAGTTTCCCATCATGGGAACAACACAGGGCCTGATGTTGGTAATGAAACCCTAAACTGGGTGAGTTTTATGTGGTTGACTGTTCCTGCCAGCATTCCTCACGACTGTGTGTGTGACACATGCTCCCTTGATAATCTAATGAAAAGTATGTGTAGAGCCAAACATGTATTTTATTTTACAGAGCAGGCTGCATTTTCAGCAATTTGCCTTTTCTCCTTGTATGCATCTCATTCTTGTGGATGTTCACATGAGCCAGTGCTTCTGATAGCTTTTCTGCTTTCCTTCTTGGAATGTTGGTTTTCTTTTCTGCATGTTCAATTACATGTGCACATTCATCTGTCATTAGTTCCTCTCCACTGGAGGATATTTTGCAGAGCTCTTTATGCAGCATTCGTAATACTCTCATCTATGATTTGGGTTTCTTACTGACAGCAAAAGTTCAATCCTTTTTGCTGCTGTTTTATTCATTTTATGGCTTTATCTAGATAAACTACTTGTAAGTTCTATAGTGGAATTTTAGTAATGTGGTTGAATTTTCCCCTTCTAATTCAATTGTGCATTGAATTCTGTCCAAATTTATGTTTATTTGTACTGCTTTTAAGGCATTTAAAAATGTAAGGTCCTCATTTATCAGGATTTCTCTACTGATTGCATTCTTACATTGTTGTCATAATTCTCACTGGAGTTTTTTTGTTGTTGTTGCCCTCACTCTTTTTTGGAAAAATGATTCTCATTGTTTGATTATGCTTGCCAGCTCATTTCTGTTTCAGGAGGGGAAAAAAAAAAAGGATCCTTTGCATTACTGCACTGTGGTTAATGGTGAGGTTGTAGTTGTCTGGCTGTGGGTGATGGGGAGATGTAGAGAAGGAAACCACTGTAGTCTCTCCTTGCACCAGCTGCCCTCAAGGATATTTTTGTTAGAATATCCACCATGAGGAAGGCATTGAAAACACCACCTAAACTCAGTTTATAATGTTATTTTCTTGTGACCTCACCACAGGCATGAGAAGAAGAATTCAGACCTAGTTTGATTTCTCTCCTTCAGTTTTGGAAGAGCACAATGCCTGCCTGGAACTCTTTAGAAAAATTAAAATTTGTCCTCTCCACAGTGGGTATGTCTGGGGCCTCAGTGCTTACTCCTCATTTCAAACACACACAGAGGTCAGCACAAGACTGCTGGAGTAAAAACTTTCTGGTTTGGATATGTTTTCATGACAATAAACTGAAATGCAGTCTCTAACATTTGGCATAAGTGTCAGAGAAGAAACTACACCAATAATTTATTTATTTTACTAATAATTCATCTGGCTATTGATCCAGGTTGAGTTTGGCTCCAGCTCTGCCCTTCAGCAGCTTTTTTGTAAACAGGTTTTTCTTATCTTCATGAGTCAGGGTTTGACATTCCCACTCTGTGCAATAAATTACACCTGTGTCTTCAGTACCATGCTAATGCCTGGATTTAGAGACAAAAGGAAGGAATTTGAGCTCAACTTTTTATCTTGGAAGGCTTTGCCTTTTCCATTACTCAGGCTCCACACTGAAACTTCTTTCTCTCCACCCCCTTTAGTGCCTTTACAGAGAGAAGAGCGGAGCGAAACAAATTCATTTCCCATCTTTGGAAATCTATATTTTAGTCTACCTTCTTAAGTTTTTGGGGTTAAATTTTAATTGATTTTAAAGGTAAAATGTGGAAGGGTCACAAGATTTCTCATGTAAGAAATGTATCCACAGAAGAAGCAAATAGACTCTTTGCACTGAGGGAGATTATTAATACAAGGCGAATTTACTGAAGAAATTCTAGGATCAGGCCCATGATATGGAATTTGATTTAATTCACTCATACATAATGATTACCCACAGCTCTGAGCAGATGTAGTAATGACTACAATTACTTGCAGATCATTTTTTACTATGATTAAATCTGTACATTATATTATTCTTGAGGCAGCAGTTTTTAATATTCAGCTTGCTCCCCTCCCTCATCAACATTGCCTGTACACAAGCTCAGAGGCAAATCCCCAGTTCAGCAATGAATAGCTTTTTGCCAGGAGCAAGTGTTGGTTTGTGTTGGAGTCCTTTGGTGTATGCATCTAATGCTCCAAGTTCAGCTCTGGAGCATCAAAATTGTGTGTGTTTTTGTGTGTTTTCAGATTTATTTCAACTGTGAACCCCCCACTCCAGCTCTGAGACAGGAATCTCAGGATATTGTTGGGTGTGCAGATGGAATTGTCACCTGTGAGGTGTCTCAATGGGGTGACCAGCAACCTGACCTAGAAGTTTGATTGTCCCTTGGGAGCTTTGAGCTGACTCAGGTTGGATTTGCTGGAGCCAGCAGATTTCTGCATTCAGCTCCTGGTTCTGCCCCAGTCTCTTTGTGTGTAAGCCTCCAGAAGTCTGCAGGCTGCCTTCTGATTTCTTCCTCTGTGAGATCAGGGTAGGAGTCAATCTGAGAGCAGAAAGGCTTGAATTGTGTTAGGGAATGCTGAGGATGTGCAAAAGGTCTTGTGCTGGTGGGCATATGAGAGAACAGGACAGCTTGAACAGGGCATTTGCCAAATGTTTATCATTCATGTGTGGCATTTGTCTCAGCTTTTAGACTAAGCATGGCAAGTATTGTAAACAGACCAAGTGGAGATAAATATAAATGAACATTAAAAAGTCACTTTATAGGTTTGATTGTTCTATTTTTGTTTAAAAAAAATCTTTTTGATAATTGGAGACCAGGTTAGAGAAAATCAGAAGGATATCATTGTCTGTGGATTAGCTGAAGATATTCTAATTAAGAGAACAAGTTTCATCAGCCACCTCCTCCCTCAATGTTTCTATTTCAGCAAAATGAGACTTGTCAAAAAATACTCACCACTCTTGACTGTGGTTCTTTATCCACCTAGGGAGGATCACTGCATCAAACAAAGGCATCTGTCACAGTTCTTGTCATCTTTGTTTGTTTCTGGATTTGTTTTTCTGATGAAAGCCATGACAAAACCTCTGATTATGATGAGGCAATTTTTAAAAGCAATGAATTGTGGTTGGCAGGTGAAAAGTTGTTTTTCCTGTAGAATTTCTACTCAGCTGGGTGACCAGGAAAGAACCTGTTAAGGAACATTTTGTTTCATGTTGCTTCATGGCTAATAGTCTTGATTTCTAGTTTGCAGTAAATTTTAGGAATGCTTTTGATGGCAGGACATGACCTAAAACAAAATTCTGGAAAATTGCTACTCATAAACACTTCCTGTTGCAAACCCAATAATTTTAAACCATTGCATTGCCTTAGGGCACTGTGATAAAGGAGCAGAAAGAGGAAAAAAAAGAAAGAAAAAGACTGATTCACAGTAAAATGCCAACCTGTACTTGTAGAAATCAATTCTTTGCATAAAACAGCTGAAAGGAGTGTCAGTACTCTTACCAATTATATTTATCTTAATGATTAGCTGCAGTAACACACAGGAGCAGTGAGTGGACTCTGCATTGATTACAAGAAAATGATGCACATTTCTCAAAGTGGATGAGTGATGTTTTGGAGTGACAAGTTGATGTCTTCAGATTGAACAAAGCCCCCCCCTCCCTGTGTTTTATAAGCTGGCCTCTGGTCAGAAAGGGTTACTGTGATCTGCAGTGTCTGGAGGTGTGCTAATAGCAAGGTGGGTAAGAGCTGACATGATACTCAGGGTTTGGTTTTATAAAAAGTCATTGACCACTTTAAGGGACACTCTTAGCACTCTAGGCATAACTGCAAACCTGGAGGCCATCTGTCATAAAGATTATTACTAGGTGGTTAAGCACTTGAAAGGCTACCACTTGATGCAAGACCTTCCCTATAAAAGCTTGGCTATAGGTCGGTAATTTGCCAATATTCCTGGGTCAGGAGAAAGCAGCTTAAGATCAGAAATAATAATAGAACATTTTAAAGCTGACAGTACAATGCCAGAAATGGGGGAAGTATTAATAATTTTCATGATAAAAAGACCCTATCAGGTTTAGGGGGGGAGGAAAAGAGTCACAAAGGAATCTAGCTGAAGATTTGAAGAGATACTTCAAAGGGCTTCATTAATATAAAAGGAAAGATTAGCCCAAGAACAAAAGAATAGGAGAGGAGTTTGCAGGTATAAACCCAGCAAAAGAATTATAATAATGTCATACATGGGGTATTTGAGTGAAAAGCTAAAGAGAAATTAAAACAAAGCTATCTTTAAACTTTTCAAACCAATAATGTCATTAAGGATATCCTCTGAAAGTTAAGATGAGGGCTTTTATGGAATGCTGCTGTAAAACTTAATTTTGAACACGAATGCAGGGCTGGCACGAGGAAGGATAAGAAAAAAGCAGCAGAGGACTTAGAGCCACTTTCATACACAACCTAGGGCCAACTTCTTCAGTTCTTTGGGAATTTCACTGCTTTTGTGAGACAACAGCAACTGTAATTCCTTCTTCTAGGGCTTAGAGCTTAGTCCAAGAGCTTAATAAAACAACGTGGAGGAAAGCTCATTTGCTTGACTTTGTATGCAAGTTCACATTTGAAACTGAAGAGCAAACAGTGCCATGAGATACCCATTGTGGCTCATGAATGGAAAATGAATTATGTTGTTCAAGTATCATGTTCACTTGCATATTTCCACGTTGCAAAACAATGGCTTACAAAATACTGCACGCAGCATGCCTATAATTTTGGGTTGGAGTTGAAGGGCAATTTAGTAATATTTTGCCCAAAGGCTCCAAGCAGCATTGACACAGTTTTGGCCCCTTGTGATGATCCCTTTTTGAAGACACAATAATGACCTGGTTTATGTCCCAGGGAGCTTACAATCTAATTGAAGATCCAAGAATGCTGATGACAAACAGGAAAGGGGGGAAAAAAAAAAATAGATGAAGGGAAAAGGATAATATCTATTTACCTACTGGTAGCAACAGTACCTGTCCTCTCTGCTGCTGTGCTTCCATTCAGGCACCATTCAATGCCTGTGACCTCCCTACTACAGCAACAACATGTTTTAATTTGGAGGCTCAGAAACTTGGGTTGACTGAGCTCTTCAGTTAGTATGGATGGCCAGAATTTATTTTGTATTGAAGGAAGGGAGAGCATCCTGCTTTCTGCTGCTCCTTGTGCTTGTTACCTTAGTTTTTAGATGCTTTATTCAGTGTCATTAGGAGAGGGGTGTAGGTGAGCTGTAACCCAAGGTGTTGAGGTTCTGTTGCTGTCAGATCCTGGGCCATTTCCATTTCTTTGGATGGAGGGGGAGGTTCTTCTTCCCAAGCTGCTGGGATTCCAAGGCAAAAGCTGGCTCATTTCTCCCAGGAGAAGGCAAATGCTGTCCTGCCTGCAGAATTTAGGTTAAGAAAATATCCTTCTGGAAAAAAATGAGCAGTTCTGTTGAGCAGACCCTGTTAATTGACTTCTTTTCCCAGTGTGACCACCTTTTTTAGAGGGAGATGCTTTTATGCCCACATACATCTCACTGGCAGCCCTTGTAAATAAGTTTGAACTATTTTTCTCCATCAACATCCTGATTTCTGTGCAGGCTCTTTTCATGTCTTGATTATTTTAGCCCACTGTTCATTGTTTGCAGAGATACTCTATGCACACTATTTTTAATTGACTATCCAAATGAATTACTGTTGCTGATTTGGTTATGCTAAACCCTGTTCTGTTATCAAACAAATTTGCTGTCAAATGGAAGATCAATGTTATTATACTATGTCCCACTTCATGGATTAAAAAGGGTATTTATTCTAATTAAACTATCAAGAAAAGCACACAGAATGTTCTAAAAATGGGCAGCACTTACAGTCACAGCTGTTAACAAATGTGGTACATCTGATTCGAGATTAAGATACAAAGGAAGAGCAATTAGAATTCAATAAATTAAACAGGATCTTAGGACCAAGGTTACAGTAAAAGACAATAGTTTTAAACATGCCTATAAGAGAAGGTAATTTACTATGTATGACTTAAAAGCATAAAATCTTTCAATGACGCAGTTCTGGATCAACCACAAAAAATGATGGTGATGATGATTGCCATTATAAATGGTTCTGAGGATGGACATGTCTTATGTACTCTCTTTTTTGTTTTTGCTCTTGTGAGTAAATGCATAGGTTAAGAAGTCTTCCAAGACTAGAATGCATGGCTATCAATCATTTATACTAAGCACAGACAGTCCTGCTCACCTGTCATGGCAGAAAATGCATTTATTCCTTTTCTAAGCAAGCTGCAATAAGATCTTTCTTTCCTTCTGGAATGTTACTGTGTTACTGCTGAGCTTTTTTTTATTTTATTTTTTTTTTTCATTTGAATTGTAAGGAAACAGAAAATACTTAGTTGGTTTAACTTGGTCTCACAGTGCACCAGACAGAGCTGTACATTAACTTTAGGCTTTCTTAGCTTTACATACAGTCAGATAAGTTTTGGCTCCTTCTGTCTAATGCTGTTTCCTCTAATGGTTGAAGAAATGGAACATTATACTACCTAACGTGTGGGGGTCACATTAATCACAGAAAATTCTTTTAATGTCTCAGAAGTAACTGTCAAACTGGACATACTGAATCTATTTAAACTAAAGCATGCCATTTTTTATCTACAGTGATCTTTAATTCACATAAAAGGGTCAAGAAAATGTGATTAAGTGACAGTTTTAAAATGTACTATAATATTAAATAGCTTGATTAAGTGACAACTATAAAATGTAATACAATATTAAGTATCTGGCTGTGTCCCAAAAGAACTTTAAAGTATTTTGAATGGTTTGGGAATTCTCTAGCCCATCATGAGTTACAAAAGTGCATTTTTTATTAAACATAAACAGGTGAACTGAGGAGGAAACCCAACAGGTAATGCCTTGTCATGGTACACATAGTGTCAGTCCTGGCTTCAAATTAAAATGACTGCCTTTCCAAACAGATCCAAAGAACAAATAGGATCCAAAGGAAACAAATAGGACTCTTTGTAATGGTGCCTCCCTAATGAGAACACAGGAACAAAGAACCCTCTGACTAAGGATGCACACAGAATAGTCCAGTGGATCAAGTAAACTCTTTTATATTGTGTGGTTAAATAAAAAAAAAAAAAAAAAAATTAATATATTGCAATCCTAGCTTTCCAAGTCTGAAGTATCTGTGCAGTGATGTGCTTATCACTCAGGGGAGTAAAACCCTCAGAGATCTGCAGATTCCTGTTTGGCTGGTATGTCCTGCACCTTGTTAGGAACCTGGGCTTGAAAAAGAAAATTGAAGTGAGGAAAGAGCTTTAAAGGGCACAACTTGATCATCAGAATATGACTTTTGTGACTGTAAAAAACCTAGTTTTTGGAAAGAAAAGAAGGATGCTCAGTGGGGAGAATGTGACTTTTCAGCAGGTTTATGGAGAGATACATTAGTGGTTACCATGCTGGAGAAGCCAAATGAAGATGTGCTGCTCATCAGTTCCCTCTCCAAAATTTTGAGTATTGCAAAGCATTGAGACATTTTGGGGTCACCTCTGTGAGGAAATGTTGTCACCAGTGATGTCTGTGTGAGCATGGACTGGGGAATTCTGTTGTCTCACCTCTCTGTGCCAGATTTAGCTCTTAGTTGTCTCTTTTCAAACACAAATTGATGGTTTCACATGTTCATTTGAGGGTTTAGCATTGTTCAGTGTTTTAAATTCCCCTTGGAATTTCAGTTTCACAGCTTTTCCCTAGGTGAAGGTGGGAAATTTGCTGAATTTGGGCATTTTGAAATTCTAATCTGTACAAATCTAGTCATTCAGTTTCATCTGTTTTTAGTGTTTCTCTGAAAGCATTCAAATGTGAAGCTCAGTTCTCCTGCTAAGATACTTGAAGGGTTTGAGGGTTATGGGGTGGATTGACAGGGAATGTCCATAAACAGGGTCATGGAATTTTCTTACTAATGTTAAATGGCATCTGATTCTGGGTTAGTAGGAACTCCAGCTCCTCTGGTGAGCTTTGCATTGAGGGTCCACAACCACTCACTCTTCTACAGAGATTCATATACAGAGCACACATCAGTGGAGGAAAACACTCCCATACTCTGCTGGTTCTGACCAGTTCTGGAGTTTTCAAGTCAGATGCTAAATCAGTTTTAGCATACATTTTCCAATTTCTTCATGCTGAGCAGTGCCTTTTGCATTTTCTCAGGGGCTGTGTGGAGCATGGGTATGGTTTCCCTTTAAATATTGGGAGCCACTCTGGAGTTGCAGCACTATCTGTCACAGATGAAAATACTATAACTGTGTTTCTTTGTAATCCATTCATTGGTTTATGGACCCCAGATCCTCAGGAGAGGGACACAAATCCACATAATGTTCTTACATGCTGGCTTTTGCATTTGGATCTCTGATGTAGCTGACAGATGTGCAAAATCCCATCTAGCCAGATATCTCCCTTCTGACTGCATAATCCTTGGAGATCGAGAACACACATTATTCCAGTTAAAGCCTTGAATCCAGGCTAATAACTTTCCCTCCTGACCTGCTGGTTTCAGATGCCATCCTCTGAATTAGGCTGCTTAAATGTTATCCTTAGTAAGTTCAGGACAACACATAAACTTTGCTATTTCCTAAATTGAATAATTAAATGACTTGTCAGCTCAGTAAGTGATAAAGCATAAATGAGACTCATTGCATCAACCACTCTGCTGAAAAACCTTAAATACAAAGTTTTATGTTTTGAGAAGCAAAGGAATTGTCACAGCAAATGAGAGGTGTGAGATCTGTCAAGACCTCTATGGCTTCTTTAGAAATGTCTAAAAGCAGAGGATCCAAAGAAAAGAATTTAGGAAGTTAAAATTTTGGTCTCTGCCAGTCAGCACTGGCAGAGTTTTAAATTTTGGCTGTTGTCCTTGTAAGAGGAAAGCCCATGCTTTGTCTTGGAATCTCAGGAGCACCAGCAGAGATGTTCCAATCTGATGATTCTGCAGCAGGCACAGATACTTCTGGAGGCTCCTGAGTAGGGAAACTCCTCAAATGTTTGCAATTAAACATGTCACAATTTGTGTGTTAGAGACAAGGTAGTTGGCTTGTGGGGGTAGTGGAAGTGGAATTGGTTTTGACCTTAAAATAATAATTTCCACAATGGAAAAACCAAAAGGAACACAAGGAGATTTCAATAATTGTGCTGCTCCTAATAAAAGGAACAAAGAAAACCAGTTTTCTCCAGTTCTCCCTAAAGCAAGAACCCATACTTCAGCTGAGATGAATGTTTTATAAATTCTTGAACCAAATACACTAACAGTATGTGTGTGTATATATATATATATATATATGTATAATTTTTTTAGGTAATATGCATGGCTATTAGCAAATGCTGCATCACATTGGTGGTGTTCTGTGGGCTCTTTCCCATCATCAGCTGATTTCCTCTGAGGTGCTTTTCCCAGAGGGAGAAATTGGATTTCTGACAAGCTGGTTCATTTTCACGCACTCTCTCCACCTCCATGGTCCTTGTGGAGATATGGGTGGTCCTGGAGAAGAAAAGCTGCTTGTTCCAGGACCCACTGGAGCTAATATCAGTATTTCAAAAGGTAAAAGATCCATTTAGGTGGCTCATTCTGGATTTTATGGCCAGCTAAGTGATTGCAGCTTGTGAAGAAACAGCATCAAGCTGGAGAAGCCCAGCTCTATCCAGGACTGGCTTTCCTGAGGATTACAAGGGAGGGTGAGGACAGCTTCCATGTGTTGGGGCTGACTCCCATTAGGTGAGATCCCACTAGGAATTACTGAGCTGTTCTGCTTGTGCAGCACTGTGCACATTTCCTCATGGCAAAGCAGCCCAGCCTGCTCCTTTTGCAGCTGATGACACGTTTTGTTGGTAGCATATGCACAGTCTGGATGTTTGCTTTCGTGATGAATCCAGGCAGTGAGTAAACACCTACCAAGTAATAGCCACCCCCACCTTCTTCCAATCAAATAGCTGTCACTTGGGTCTTGCTTTTATTTTTTTTTTTTAATTTTTTTTTTATTTTTTTAAATTTTTTTTTTCTCCTAGGCTAACCAGGATGATGTTGAAAATATGAGCTCCTATCCTTGAGTAATTTTGAAGCAAATTGAAATCCATGCTGGGAAGCTGATGTGCTTGCTTTAGCTGACTTGTTAGCAGCATATAAATTATTTTAATTACAACTTGTGTTTGATGCTCTACAAGGCTTGATCCTGCAATGCTGTACAGACCCAAGTGCTTGAGGTTTGCTTGCAGGGTGATGCTTCCAGGTTTGTGTGAGCCTTTGGAACTGAATTGAGCTGGAGTAGCCTGATCCAAAATCTTTTGAACTGAAGTGGAAAAGCAATCTATCAGCTTGGGTTTAGATTGAGGGATTTGTTTTGACTAAGTCCATCTTCTCCTTCAGTACATTTCTGGTTTCTATTTTATGTATTCTGAGCTCAAATGGATCTGAAAAAAAAAAAAAAAAGAATTTTGCAAATGTTCTTCCTCTGTGAATTGACTGTTTCAAACATGAGGGATATTTTTTTCTGACTGGCTGCATAAGTCACCTGCTGGTGTTTCTATTCTGTCATTGGCCATGCAGAAATATTCTTCCAAAGTAAATAACAGCATTTGCTTTAACATTTGTTTTCTACAGACACTTGTGCCAGGAAACCAGATTGTGTGGCTGAAGTGAATGAATATTTTTATCTGCATTAGTCACCCGAATCTAATTTTAAATCTCTAAGGAAGAGAGAGGTGGGAGTTCGCCTGATTTGTGCTAATCTTAGTTGAAGATGTATGTTAGTGCTCCAAAGTCAGATCCTTTTAGTACCCTGCTTAATAATCAATAAATGAGCTAAAAGATAGTTTGAAAAGACTTTTACATTGGCAGTAACAAATTATTTTTAGTATATTTTTACTGTATTTTATTTCTTTTTACTTCTTGTGGGTGCTATTGGCCAAGGTTGCTGAAATGACAGTGGTAACTTTATTAAAATAATAGAGACTGGGGTTTTGAAAGGGACACAAGAAAGAAGTGCCTCCCATTGAAATTCTATGGAGTAACCTGTATTGTCAGGACCTTGCATTATAGTCTGTTTTGTGAATGCATTTTTGAGGCTGTGTTGTACTGCAGACATAAATATTTATAGCTGGGGCTGTGATCCTGCCTTTGCTTATGCATGTGTCTAACTTAAACACATGTGAGTATTCCCCTTGGCTCCAATAGGGCTATTTGCATTCATAAAACTGAGGATGCATCTGGTATTTTTTCATGGAATTGCTAATAATTCTACTGTGTGAAGCTGCAGATGCATTTTTGTGAGAGAAAAACTACACCTCTGCCCGGGAAGATAGGGTTCTGTATCAATTGATGCTTCTGTGATCTTCACTTTTATACTCCCAGGACACAAAACCTGAGCTGCTGCACCTCCTCGGACACACTGACCATCTATTCATTCTCTCCTATGAATTTTTTATAACTGCTTGTCTTTGTAAGATAAAAAGCAAAGAGACAGATGCAAAGTTGGCCATCAGTTTTCTAATGGAGCGAGAGCATAATTAATCAGAAATAACACCTAAGAATAACTGGTGCAGAAGAATATTTCCCAGGGAGGTAATGTAGCCTCCTTGGGATGGAAGTCAACTTGTATTAATCACATGATGAGATTGGTGACAGCTTGCCTTTGCAACCTTTTGGATTTGTTAGCCAGCAACTTTCTAGCTAATTATTCAGATTTGTGCAGGTTTTGATTTTTGGTGAAGGGTGAATGGAATATTAGGCCAGAGATCATTGACATCAAAAGTCATTGAGTCCAACAGAAATGCTGGAAAACAATCCTGGCAGTGATGAAAGACAAATTATTTGAATGGAGACAGGGACAGAGCATCACCAGAACAGCAAGTGCTGTGTCCCCTTGACAGCTCTGACAGGATTATTAATGTACTGCAAGCAGGCATCAGGGCTGAGCTGGGGTGTGAAAATTGTGTCATGTTTACTGCCATTACTGAATGGCACTAAATGGGGTCATAACTTTCACTTCAGGCTCTTGCAAAAGATCTTTGAAAGTTGTATGGCTGAGAATGGTCTCAAACCTGGAGCTGTTTTAATTACTTTTTTTTTTTTTTTTAACTAGTTCTGTGGTGATGCCATAAATAAACCCAGGAATATGCTGGTATGCTGATTATGTAGTTTTTGTGACTTGGATACTGTGTGTAATGTCTGTGGCTGTCTTAGTCTGGGAGCAGTCTTGTGTCATTCCCACAGTATTCCTAGAAGAGAGATAAGAGATAAGGCAATACCATGGACAATCACATCTTATCACATATTGCTTTGCTTTTTTTTTTTTTTTCTAACACCTTTTCCTCAGAAGATTTTAGTTGTGGTTTTCACTGTTTTTCACAGCATTAACAAGTGCTTACAGGTAAATATGTGTTTTGAGCTGTTTTCTGAAAATATAAAAAAAGAGAGAGCCTTAAGCACATGCTTGAGTGCTTTTCTGAAGCCAGGCCTAAGACAGGTTTGATTAGAAAAAGATGATGCTTTGCCCACATATATAGTAGTGCTTTTGTTTCCTCCTGAACAGTAAGCTGGACATTTGGACTTGGTTCACTTGGTGCTAATGACACATGACCCTGCAGGCTGTGGTCTCAGCTGGCTTCCATTTTGGGTTTGCAATTTCCTCAGCAAATTTTATAATGGCTTTTTGAGTTGGTGATGAAATCCTATTTCTCTCAGTACCCACCTGAATGTGAGTGCTGGCCATGGAGAGGTGAGCACCTAAGGAGAGATCATGCCTTTTTCTGCAGCATGTGGGGCCAAAAAGGACAACCTGGACATAGGTTTGGTTTTGAACTCTTCTGATCTGTTCCTCCTTAGGGGAACCTTCTCTTTTGCACTTTGTTCTCTTGGGAAAAAAAAAAATAAAATAAATCCCACGTGGAGATCTCCTTTGCTGTGTGCTCCTGGTTATCCAGGAGTCATCTCCCTCTAGTTGCTTATCATCCAGCAGAGTATTCCCTTTCCTTTGTGTTGCCTGTCTTGTTTCACAGGAGTCCTGCCACTCCTGCTGTGGTGCAGTTAATGCTGTCATTCATTTCTGCTTCTACACAACTGGACACTTCCCAGCCTTTTCAGAACAGTTTATTTCCAGGAAGCCAGGACCCACAGCATCATGAGTGTAGTACTTATGAATTTGGATTAAATTCCATGTCCATGTGCAGAACATGTTGGACAGAGTTTCCACGAGCCATGCTCTTGACAATACAGCTAGGGACGTTTTCTTGGGTGCTAGAGAATGCTAAATTGTCAGAAAAAAGGACTCTCTTCCCTATACTGAATTGGTTGTGCACAAGGGAAGTTATTTAACTGAAGTGTGTGGTTTTTTCCCTGTTTAATTTGATCCAGGGATCTTGCTGGTTCTCTAGCTGATTGGGTGGTGCTGGGAGATTACTTGAGCCAGACCTGAATTTCTACTCTAGAACCCAAATTGTCAGGCCTTTTAAAAAACTCATAATACACTGAAGTTGCACAAATTCTCTTTTTCTTTGGACAAATCTCTGTTCCTACCTTAAATAAGGGAGTGTGTCTTTTGAAGCTTTTTGAGCTTTTTGAATTACTGTTTTAACCACCAAAACAAGTTTTGGGCTCCTGTACACATAGACCAGAACTAATAAGAACCATGAGCTTTGTTTGGGCTACACTGATTTTCTCCAGTTGGAGGCTGGATAAACCTTCTGTCTGATTTTGAGAATCTCTCAGCTTTTCTTCTTTGGCTCAGACCATCTGATTCTCTGTATCTGAACACGAAATTCTGACTCGTGCTCACGCTCTTCCCATTTCTCCTTTGCATCTGGTGCTTGCTGGAATGAACAGTTGATGAGCTGTGGCACAATAAGTGTACAGATGTTCTCTCAGCATGCCAGCTGCACTTAGGATTCTCCTCTCCATAACTGTATATCTTGCACCTTTACTATACTTGAGATTACTTGTAGCTGGGTTTATGTAGGAGAGCTCCTGTTGTGTGGCAGAGGTTCATGTCAGCTCCCTGGGTTCTTTTTTTCTCCTTAGATGCTTCACAGATTTCTTTCCAAACACAGAATTCCTACAAGAGCATGAAACATTTTGCAGAACAGTGAGCATTAGGAAAATGGAAGAGTTGAGGCTTTGATTTAATTCTTTATTTGCCCTCCACTTGTGTATGAAAACAGATGCCATCCATGGCATATACTTACAGAAATATTCACCCTGTTAATACCCTAGTGTTCATTTTCACAGCAAAATATTCTATGCTTCTTATACACAAACCCCCTAAGAACTAATTTTCTCCTTAGAGTTATTTGACAAGCTCATCAGTTGTACAATGATTTTCTTAAATGGTTTGGGGTTTTTTTTTTAATGTAATTTCTCTCTGGATTTTTATACCACAAGAGGTAGCCAAAGATCAGGTATTAATTTCCACCCAAGAATGTTTGTTTATATCTTCCAGATAAATTAAAATATGATTCAGTGCATCATCAGGCTGTAAATTACAATACTAGGGAATGTTAATGGTTTTATAGAAGCCAGGACCAAAATTTATTTGAAGACTGTTGATCTGTTTGGGAGTGTTTTGTTAGGCTCATCAATTTTTCTTGGGCTGACCTAATAATTACCTTCATCAAGGCAAGGCTTGTATGCCTTAAATTCCTACTTGCTTTGTTAGTTTATACTCTAACCTGGTTTTGCCAGCAATTCAAATACAGCTGTGTTTGGGGGGGAGTGAAAATAGGAAAATTTTGATTCTTTAGATGAAACTTTTAAGGCTCAGGGGCTTTTTTGGTGGGGGAGGCATGGGTGGAAGATCCTTAAAAAAAAACCCTCACAGGAGAAATTTAATTTTAATGCTGTTGCAATAGGACAGACTAGCTCTCCTGAGCTGTGTTTAATTTAGCTGTTGTGGTGTTAAAACACTGGAGATGCTAAAGCCCAAACTTCTGGATGTAATTTGGGCTCGACATGGGTGTCACTGAATTTCAGCCCTAACTTTCCTGTTCCTGAAATTCCAATGTCCTGGTGCCTTTTGCTTGCCTTGTACTGGAGTCAGAGTTCCCACCTTTCCTTTGGAAGGAGACATCTTTGGCCACAGGCAAGGGAAGCTAAGGTTCTTTATCATCCCTAGTTGCCCTAGATGAGGGGCAGATCTTCATAGCACAGCTGAGAGATTTAGTCCAGGAGGTTGGAAAAGGTTTCTCAGTCTAAATAAGCCAACATTTGTACTTTGTGCATGTTCACAGTCATGATTTCTAATACATAGTTATTTATTTCAGTTTTAAAAGTTCAAGACCATGCACAATTAGCTTTTTATTTAATATCTCCAAGGATGGAGATGGTGCAAATTTCTGGGCAACCTGCTACTGTTTAACCACAATTATTATAGTAATGTTTTTACTGTGTTTAAGTGGAGCTTTCTGTAATTCAAATTGTGCTGGTTGCCTCCTGAGCACCCCTGAGAAGAGCCTGGCTTCTTTACTGCCATCCAAAATCCCCATGAGATGCTTATGTACATGGATAAGATGCTGAGTCTTCTCCAGCCCATGCAACCCATGCTGCCTCAGCCTCTTTCCATGATGGAAGCTCCAGTCCCTTAATCCCTTTACTTGTTCTTCACTGGATTTCCTGCTGTCTGTCTATGCCTGTCTTGTACTGGGGAAACCAAATCCATTTCCTACAATATCTACATTGATGTGTGTAAATTAAAAACCACCAGTCTTCTCCTTCCCAAGTGAGGTGCCCTGTGTTTTCCTGAGTGTTCCCAGTGAGGAGATCACAGACACTGCTGCCTTCACTTGGCTCCTGGCTGGAGGGAAGCTCAGGAATGTCCCTTCCTTCCTGTGCAGCAACCCTGGCTGCAGATTAAGTGGCATTTTTGAGTGTAACCAGAGTATGTTAGATATAAAACCCCTGGGCAGCGTGCAATGAAAGTGGGAAAAAGCTGCTAACATAAAACCTGCTATATTGAAGCATGGATAGAGGTTAATGCAGGGAACACTGACCTGTTCTATGTAGTCTGTGAGAATATGACTAGGAAGTTTTGGGAGCATCCACTTGAGTTAAAAAGCATGAAATTATAGAGTCAATTTACATTCTGAGCATCCCCATATCCTGCTGAAGGCAATGGGGTTTTGTCTAAAAAAAAGCTTTAGAACTTTTGCCAAATTGAATTAGTCCCATCTCACTGATACAGGTTTCCAGCATTCTGCTTTGGGATGTCCTTCAAGGAGTGAGGTTTTTGTGATGGTAGGGCCACCAGCAGTAGTGTTCTGTAAATGCTAAGCTGGCTCTTGCTAGCTGTGACTTTATTTACTTATGTATTTATTTATTTTTCTGATGGGTGGTCAACACCTAATGGCACATACAACTGTATTTACCAAGATTTGGCATGAGATGTGTCTGGCAGGTTAAAATGTTTGACCTTCCAGCGGAAGAGCAAGCTTTATGGAAATCCCTTTTCTTTAGGGGCCAGCTGAAACTGTTTGAATTCAATACCTTGCTTTGCATGGAGCAGGTGATATCCCAGGTGTGTGGGTTTGACACAAACCATTGTGGCTGCCTGATGTTCTTGAGCTCTGCTGTGCAAACACTGAGATTCTCCAAATACTTTCAAAAGCACAGAGGAACATTCTGGTGCAAAAAGCCATAAAGAACAGAGCAAAAGGCTAATTATTTTGAAGAGAGGAGGATAAATAATTGGTAAGGAAACCCAAGCTGCTGGGAGAACACAGTATTCACATGAGGGCCAGTAGCATCACTGGCAACAACAAACTTTTCCTTATTACCACTCACCCTGGTCTTTCATTGTTTGAGCTGGAAAGCTGCTGAGAATAGATGAAGAATCTGCAAAGTACATGTGGTGTCAAGTCTTCATGAACTAAATGTGTCCTCTTATGTGGATCCTGAAGCTAAAAGGGCATGCTGGAGCAGGAGAATCCCTTTGGGTGAGATCCCTTTTACCTCTGGTCAAGACAAAGAGCAGAGCATCCCCTCTCTGGTTTTTGCAGCCCTGCAAAAGGGAAACTTGCTGGCTGCAAATTTCTGCTTGGCAAAAATGCATAGGGGCTGCCTGGATGCTCATGGGGTTGACACTTACTCAACTATATGAAGCAGAAAAAAATCAAGTAGAGCCTCAGCACCCACACTTCCAGAAGGAAACTGTGTTTGTATTGTATTTTCCCCACTCATTTACTGATATGAGTTCCTACTAGCTCAATCAGATTCCTCTCTCCTTTCTCAGACATTTCAGAGCATATAATTGGTGGTCTCTGTGTCAGTTATTGAGGACAGGACTTAAAAGGAAAAATAACATTTTTCATTTGGAAATTTTCTTTAATTCCATTTCCCGTAAAGTGTGGTGGAAGGGGGGCAGAGAGCCTAGAGCCTGAACTGTTGACTGGTGAGTGACCTTCAGCAATTTACATAAGCTATTTCCTCACCTATGGAATGAGGATAATGATACTCTAAAATCTACTTTTAAACAAATTGCATCAGGGCTAGGTATTGTTGAACTGCTGCTTTAGCACAAAGAACAAACCTTTAGTGTGGCAGAAAAACATTCTGGAGACTTAGAAGTCAGTGGAGGAGGAAAGTGAGTCTTCAAAAATGTGTTATTTATAAAGATCTTTAAATTGAGGCAACAGGGAAAAATTAAAACGCTCTTCAGTTTTTTTTCTTCCTCTTTTCTTCCCACCACCCCCCAGTGTTTACTTTTCAGCATGGTGTTGAAGAGGGTTATGCTTTTGTCTATAATCTGTTCAACCTCCAAATTCTCAGCACTGCAGAAGTCTCTATTTATTCTTTGCTCTGGAATTTTTGTTTTAAAGTCATAGGAATGTGCTGGTTCTTGCAGCATGCTGGGAAAAGCTTATTTGGCAAAAATCTATAATTTCAGCCAAACTTGGGACGACAGCACCGGCGGGAAAGTTGTGACAAAAAACTCGACAGAAACCAGACAATTTGAAGCTGAAGTAGATATCCTCTTCTTATTCAGACTGGCATGTAAGAGACATCATAGCAAAGCAGTGTTGCCCAAATTCCCATCTTAGGCATCTGCTGGTGCCTCAACAGGTGGTGTTTGTACCAAATTTGAGGAGGGCCAACTATCATTAGCCTGTCGTTAGCCTGGCAGTAGTTGTGTTTTCTTAAAATTCAAGCTTTGAAGTCAAGATGTTATGTGAAAATCTTATCTTTCATTAAATCCTGAGGTTCCAGGGCTTTGGAGATGGCTTGAAAATGTGAATCCCAAAGACACAAGAAACTCCACAAAAAAGTAGGAAAAAAAAAAACAACATTTCTTTTTTTCCCCCCTCATTTAAATGATGTGTTTGATAAGGTACTCTTTGAACTGGTAAGAAATCCAAAGGATTATTTTCAGCACTCAAGGCAGTCTGTTTGGGAATTTGTGTGTGTGTGTGTGCCACCCCATTAAAATCAATTATTTACTCTCCTCCCTGCTAACTTTTCTCTGTGTTTTAGTGAAGCCATCCTACCCTGCTAAGGGTGATGTTTGCTCACTGAGATGTTCATCTCCACATGTCAGTAGCAGGAGTGATCTCTCAGTGTCTCCATTCCAATTTAGTCTCATGGGGAGCCTCTGTTCCTTCTGGACAAACTGTAACTTATCCCTGTGAGTGCTAACTAGCACTTGGCTCGAGTGAGAGCTGCTCTTGTGCTGCTTTTCTACTTCAAAGTAGCCCTTGAGGTGGCACAGTGCAAGATCCCTATCAGCATTGTGGAATATCATCCCACAGTGGCAATATCAGGTGCTGTGGGAAACCATAGAAAAGCTAATTAAGTATTCTTTTAAGTACTTGGACTTTTTTAAGCTTGTCTAGGCTGCCAGCAGCAGATAGTCAGCTCTCCCAGAGGCAGCACTGTTGAGTTACTCTGTCAGACAATACTCTTGGCAAAAGCTTGAGGAGCAGGGTAGTTGTGTGTTCAGGGCATTCTTATTGTCTTAGGGAGATGATATGAGCTGCCTTGCCTGGGGATGTCAGGATGAAATCCTGCATGCTGTCAGAATATCTTAGGGGGCTGTCCCCCTTCAGCTCTGTTCCTTTCTCCTGTTGCTTGCAGCATCCCTCCTTGCCAAACTGCTGTGTCCAGTAGATCCAGTTAAATGAGATGCCCTCACAGCAGCTTCTCCAGAGCCAAAGCATGCCCAAGATTATGCTGATAGCTGGTGATGCTTCATCATCTTCCTGGGAAGGGACTGGAGACACTTCTTCAGTGTCTGGGGACATGGAAATGTGCATGCCTGAGAAATACAGTGAAAGATCGCATCCAAAAATCCCTAAGACCATTTTGGAAGCAACACTCTTGTTAGAATTGATCCATGGGATGGCTGCATTTCATCAACTGCATCTGCAGAGTTCATTCAACAAGCAGCTTGTGATTTCATGGCTGGTTTTGGTAGGGCTTGGGCAGCAGCAGCTGTCTCCATCCTCTTCCCACCTCAATCCTGCTGTTGAGACCACGCACCTCATTGCCAAATCTGTTTTTCCTGCATCCCTGAAATGTCTCTAGCTGCTCCATAGCCTGGTGTTTTGGCTGCAGGAAGCAATGTGCCTATTGAACTCTTCCTTATGGACACTGTATTTATAAAGCTAATCTCATTTCCTTCCACACCTTGTGGGGATGATAAGGTGCCCTTGTGTTTCTCCTTGTGCAGAAGAATAAAAACCCCATTCAGGTGTTTGCCTTGCCATTTCCTTTCTTCAGGCAGAGATGCTGGTTACATATTACAGACCAGCTCAAAGATAAGCTGTTGCTGCTCTGTAAATGGCAGTTCTGTGCTGCCCACTAAGTGTGTACACACAGTGCTCTGTGTCTGACAGAAATACAGGTGTTGGTTGTCAGAAGGACCCATTTTCAGCCACAAGTTTTGAGGCATCCCAGCTAATGGGGCTTTTCAGCAGGAGAGTTGTGCCTGTGGCAGGGATGGATGAGTCTGGACTGGGTCCTCAAACTTCCAGGCAGCTGTGAAGATATTGGGTAATACCACTGGATGCTGTCCCTGAAAAAAGGAAAATTTAGGGGTAAGCATGTTAATTCATCTCTGTTGTGGGCTGGGTTTTCTGTTTTGGTGGGCTTTTTGTTTTTTGTTTTATTTGGGTTGAGTTCCTATTTAGAACAAAGCATTTCATTCCCTTGTCTAGACTTGTAAAGTGACATTTAGGTTGTTTTTAAATCTAAAGAAGCTGTCCCTGTATAGCTCACTTTCAGGATAGGTTTTCAGTAGGTTTCACAACAAGAGCAAGATTTCCAAAGCACTGCTGGGTGGGTTTCCAACAGGACTCAGCCAACCAGGATTCTTAGCTTGGTGACCACCTGGGTGCTGTTTTATCTCCAAAAAGCACATCCCAGATATTGGTAATACCCTCAGAAAAGTCTGGAAATAAGTTGATGGGTCAGTTCTGTTCCCTGTGCTGACTACATCTGCAGGTTACAAAGCACTGAGCCAAGCACCACCCGTGAGCCAGGGATTATGGAATATATAGGTAGAGCTCTTCATCCTTCATGGTTTTGAGTGAGGTCATGTTTGACATGCTGGAAAGAGAAATTCCTTTTTGGTATTGCCAGTTCTCCAGTACACATGAGGTTACTTCTTGTGCATGTTTTTCTTATGGGTGTCAAGCAGTGATGTGTCACTCCTTCATAAATTAATGTGTATTACATCTTGCTGGTCACGGACAAGTGCCACAAAATTGCATCACTGGGAAAAAAAGGGAAGAGAGGCTATTTCAATGTGTCAGGACTCCTACTTTTGAAGGTTTGTTGAGGTGTTTCCTGTGTTCAGCAAAGACCAAGCCTTCTCCTGAAAATAAATAATTCCTGGAATCACCTCTGTCACCATATAGCTGATGTATTGAGGCAGATTCCCTTCAAGCTATCTGTGGGCAACCTGAAACTGAAATTCTGACCATAGCCCAGAAGTGAACATCCTCTCACAGAGAAATGCTTCACAGACAGCACACCTGTGGCCACGTGCACCTTATTGTCCCCTTTCCATCCCTTTGGAGGTGAGTGGGCACGCAGGGAAATTCTCCTGTTGCCTTTTGGATGTGCTGACTGGGTGAACTGCTGGAGATGAGATGAATCACTAGGAGTGGTTGCAGCAAAGTCAGCATTGCATGCCCTCCTGCTGGGTTTTTATTTGAATGGTTTGCTGATCACAGGGCACCTCCTTTTGCCTCTCTAAGAAAGCTGTGCAAGGCTGTCTTATTTTATTGTGTGTTAAATGTACAGATTGTTTTATGGATCGCTGCTCACTTCTCATTCAAAGTTCATTTGTTTCTCAACAAAGTATAAAGCTGCAATGCAACCTGTGAAATATTTTGCTTTTAGCAAAAGATATATAGGTTAATGTGGTCTGGACTACTTTTATAACATACTAAGGCTTAAACTCGTTCCTTTGAAGTCCCTAGATTTTCATAGTCTGTGTGTAAGAAAATAACTTGTGGTTTCTTTCCAAATTAATAAGGAGTAAGAAACATTGTATATTTCCTTTTAAAAGTGTGCAATAAAAACCCATAGGAATGTGCTGCTGCACTGATTGACCACAGTGGAAGCAAGGCTCTTTTTCTCTGCTTTGCTGTGCTAAAACTCTTGGGGCTGGTGCCTCCTTAGGCTGACACAGTAGTGTTGTTTTGGGTTCCCACTCACAGCCTAGAGCAGTCCCACATGGCTGGGTACAGAGTAAGTACTGCCTGTGGAGCTGGAACATGAATATGAGGCATGCTAATGCTAGTATCAATTAGACAGTGACCCAGAAATTCTTGGAAGAATGATTTTTCAGCTGTATCCTGTCTCCAGGGCTTACAACCCTAACAGTAGCTCCTCGCTGACTCCTGTGTAGAAAGCTGGAACAACTGGGGAGTGAGCCAGGGGAAGATGAGGGGGGACAGAGCTGAGATGCTTCTCCTGAGAGAAACAAATCATTCAGGCAAAGGCATAACCAAAGCTCTTGGATGAATAAAGAAATAACTATTTCAATTTTGTGTGCCTAGGATTGTGTCGGGCCCGAGTGTCATCTAGACAGATGTACTCCCAGTTTGCTTTCCATAATAACTGCTGGATTTTTGAAAATATTTTAATGACATCTGGGCATTTTACTAGGCCTCAAATTCTTGATGGCTTTCCAGGCCATGCAGCCACCTTTGCATCATCTGGCCTCCCAACCTCTTCCATTCTTTCAGAGTCTTATGAAGAGCATTAAACTTGCAGATGCAATTATTGTATAATAAAGTATTGATTTCCTAAGGAACCCTTTAACATCTGCTTTCATAATTAGCATTTACAAGGCATCAAAAATTAACCATGTACAGCCTTACCAATTAATTACAAAGCCCTTTTATTTCTGAAATAAATATCAGTGCCCACATGCTGAGAAGAGCTGAACATCTTGTCTAACTTCACAGAGTGCCAACATATGATGTGTCTAGATAAGACTAGTGTAAAAGCAGAGTATGAAAAGGAAATTTTTGTCTTTTCATATGCCATTTGATAATTGCCTTTATTTGATGCATTTCTTTCAGCTACTTGGCATTGTCTTCCTATGTGTGTTGTAATATTTTTTCCCTGGCTATTTCTGTTTTCTGCAGCAGTGGCTCTTCTTGAGACCAGCTCTGGTCAGCTTCAGGCATGAAAGCAAATAAGGCATTTGTTGCTCAATTAGAAGTTTTCTCTTTCAATGGTATAAATCTCAGAGGGATGCTGTAGCTTAGTTTTAGTCCCTCACAGGAGCAAACTCCCTGGCAGGTACTGTCTAATGAAAAACCTTCTCTCCTCAATCCTATTGTTGCAGATGAAATCTACAGAAAGATTGGTGCACCAATTTGGTACTGAATACCTATAGAGGGGCTTTTCTTCTCTGGGTAGATTGATGGTTCTGTAACAGTAGCTGCTGTTTTAATGTGTGTGGTCTTCAACTCTCATTAATTTGGGCTCTGGGTTCCTCAACAACCTGGAGATTTGTTTCTCTCTGTGCCCACCACTGCCCCACACCAAGCAGTTTGTTCCCTGTTTCCCCCATAAGTGTTGGTGAGACACAGAAAAACATGGTAATTCTTTTTATAGGGTCCTTTTCCATGCTGTCTTTGGACCCCTAAAAAAACCCCCTCAGTTGTGGGATTTTTGGTCTAAAACTGAACAAGAGAAAGGAGAAGTGGTGCCTTCTCTTAGCAAAGGAGAAACCCTGTTTCAAAAACCTGCTCAGAGGATTTCACTTGTGTTGAACAGGATTGAGCTCAAAGCAGCACAAGAAAAGAGCCTATGAAAGGATGTAAGAATGGTGTGGGGATTAACAAAATTTGGAGGAGTTTTTTTTGTGCTTCTTGGGCTAATAAAATCATGAGAGTGGAGAAAGACAACATTTTTCATTCATTACTAATGGGCTGAGTTTGACTCGTGGCAAAGGGATGATGGTGAAGACTCTCAGGAGACAATTGAAGGGGATTAAATGTATTAACTCACTATATTTGACTGGTGGGGGTTGCAAGGAATGCCCCCCAAAAGCAGTACAGGAAAGAGAAACTCTGATAACCCCAAAATTAGAAAATTTAAATTGCAGCTATTGGCTTCCAGGGAGTATCAGGCTGATAGTTGCCATAAAATCAAAGCTCTGTTGACATTTTAGTCAATAACTATCTCATAGCACCATCCCAAGATATCCAGATTTGGATTATGCTCTTTTGAGTGCAGGTTTATGCCATTTTTTGCATAATTTCTGATCTTCCAGAATCAATTTTCAGAAAGAGATTTGAGCAGGGGAAGTGGGGGAAATATGCATCACTTGGAGGGGATTTTTTTTCTACTTTAAGGAGCACAATTATGGTATCATTTCAGTTGAAGAAAATTTTTGTATTATCCTTCATGTCTACTGACCAAATCTCTGCTTTTTACGTAGATTTTCAAACTCTGTGTTTAGCTGCAATAGATTTAAAAGTAGAAATATCAGTGTCTGATCTTCTGGTCTGTTTGGTCAGAAGTTTATTTTCAGAACCAGCCTATACTCCACCATTCAGTCTGTGGGTGAACTCACATTTCAGAGAGGCAAATTTTCTGTGGCAGGCAGGTGTTATCTGCTGGTATTCCAAAGAGGCAAAGTTCTCTACCACAGCCTCAGCCTTTTTCTGTTGGTTTGGCTGAAGGTTTTTCCTGCTGGATAGACACAGCATGAAAACCTCTGCCCCAGGCTTTGGTAAGTAACAGTGACAGAAAATATGCAAGAGTGCCAATATACCTGTTCACTTACTGAGCCTGCTTATCCTGACAATTTTCCCAGCAGGATCTGAGCTTCTGTTGGGTTCATAATCCATTTGGATCCTCAGAGCAGGTATTTTTCTGCCTGTTGTTACCCAGCTGCTCTGAACTCAAGAAGAGTATCTCTGAAGGCATTGGAGTCTGCTGAAGCCAGACTCACTTGGAAGAGCCCCAGCCTGCCAAGTATTCCCACATGGAGATGTGTATCTGAGACCTGCACTTCTGTTGGCTTGGAAATGCTGAGTTTCTTGCCTGGTTCCCATTTTAGATGAGTGCTAAACAGCAAATGTCCCAAGGGATTCGTGCTGACCCTCATACAAGGGCTGACCACACAGGTGTGCTGTGAACCAGTTACTGATCCATCCCACCTTCTTCTTTTACTGCAGCACAGATTTCTTTCTCTAGTTTAGGTGTCACCCACTTAGCTGTGCTTGGTTTGTGACAGGGGAATAGGCAGGAATTTCCTCTGGGAAGAGAAAGGCAAGTGGGCAACAACACCCTCGTTTGTGCTGCTGCTGCTTCAAGCTCTTAGCAGGTATGGCTGTCAGGATTAATCCTCCATCCCAGAGAATTCCTTTGAATAAATCACTTGGAAAGTGACTGTGGGCAGGGTACTCCTCCCTCTGGGTGTACAGGTAAAGCTCTCAGGGTGGTACAGTCGAGTTACTGCATTAAGAGTTGACTCTAGGATGGACACATGCACACACATATATTTGTCTTATTTGGGGCGTGGAAAGAGGGATTACTTAGATTATCTGTTCAGGATTTTTTTTTTCTTTTGAAAGGCCCTTTTGTCTGAAAGTACCAGAAAGGATGAGACAAACTGGTTGCCTTCACGGCCCAATGAGCAAAAAGAAAGCAGTGCTCCTGTTACCTGGAGACATTCAAGAAGGCAAGTGCAATTAGTCAGTAGATAATTAAGCTGTACATAATCAGAGTAGTGGAGACAAACCACCTTATCCCACAGATGTAGCAGAGCAGAAGCCCTTTTTTAAGAAACTGCATGACAGGGAAGGGAGGGAAGGCAGAAACTGCTTGATCAACATTATTTGCACCATGTCCTCAGCAAACAGAAGCTCCACTGGGGCATTTCCTTGCAGGAAATTCCTTCTGGGAATGCTGTCAAGGGAGGGAATGTTTCAAAGCTTGTTTTCTTCACTCTGGTGAGGCAAAAGTTTCACTGCTGGAAGCAGCTTGGAGGGGCTTGCTGTTTTAGTCCAATAAGTGAAGGTATTTAGGAGATGAGCAGTGCCCGGGGGGATTGATTGCTGATTCCTCTTGTTCTCCTCCCTGTTCAAGGCTGCTCCAGTGCTTGGTTCCTGAGGACCTCTCTGTTCCCCACAGCAGATCCCTGCCATGCTCCTGGGGTGGGATGCCCAGCTGGAGAGGGGCAGGGGAGCTCAGAATTTCCCTCTGCCCAAGGAGCCCAGAGCTGTTTGTGTCAGGAAGCCCAGTGGGTCCATCAGGCTGCTGGCTCTGTAGCGAGGCACACTCCACTTAACCTTCAGGAACATTTATAATTAATGCTTAATTGATTTCCATAATGCAAGATCAACACATTGGCCTCTTCCTGTACATCTCTTCTCACATGAACAGTCCTTACTAACCTTATTTTGTCTTTTCTGTGAGGTTTAACCTCAGGCAAGGTTCTTGATGAACTTGCTGCTCATAAAAATACCCAAATGTTCCTAGCATAGATCAAATGCTGGCCTCAGGCCCCTTGGTGTTTCTTTTCCAGGAAGGGTGGCTTCTTTTTTTCATAATGTTAGGAGTCTGTGTCTTTTCCAAGGACTCAATTTTCTTTTTTGTATCTTCCCCTCTGGGGAAAGGTCATATTCACTTCACTCTAGTTGCCAAATTTTGAGAACTTAGAAAAGTGATCCCGTGTGGGATCACCTCTGACATTCTGTTCATGTCGTTGTTGAGTTTTTTTCTCTTTGGTACATCTACAGATTTAACCACTCTGGAACTGAGACTGGAATATTGTCCCAATAAGCAGAACCTGTGCTAGATTACTTTCAGCAAAAATAGCCCAAATCAAGCTCTCCAAATCTCATATGAGACCTTCCTGTTGAACCCAACTAGAGATTCCTCAAAAAATGAATGATTAAAGGATTCCAATGGATGCAGAACCAGCCACCCTCCTTGACCCTCAGTCTGGGGAAGAGATGAGGACTTCCCATCTGAAATGAGCTTGTGGCTTTGCTTGATGGCTGTGAGAGTGAGGACAAATGCAGGAGCTGAAGGGGTTTGGAGAAGGACATTATTAAAGGTGACAGAAGGCAAAGAGTCCTGCAGGAAACAAGAATGGTTCATGGTGTCAAGGCAGTGGCCACTCTAAGTCTGTTTCTGATATTTGTCTTTGCCCTTTTCAGGTGGCTTTATTCAGGCCACACCTGTGTGCTCCTTCCCAGGGCAGGTCTGTGAAATATATATTATATATATATAATATATATAATATATAGTATCATCAAGCTAGAAACAGAGTGTTTTCATTATCTCTGTCCTTTCAAAGCCTGAGGTTGGAGAACAAAGTCAGCCATGACCTGCAATGCTGCTTCACCTTGTCTTAGCCCAACCTTTTATTTTAGTTAAGAAAAGATCTGGTTGTTGTTGGAATTTCTGCAGTTGTGCCTAAACAACATTTCTTCCTACCCATCTCTAGCAGTTCAGTTCCCTGGTTATGTGCTGTCTCTGTGTCTGATTTCTTTTACTTCTGAGGGGAAGGAATTGGCAAAAGGGTCAGTTTAAGCTGTTTTCACATTTTGTGAGTTGCACTTTTATTTTCTCTTCCTATTTTAACAAACTCCAGTCAGGTGATATCCTTGACCTTCTACCTAACACCTTTGCAGACAGGACAGATTTTGATTGTCTGAGGAGAGAGCTGGACTTTAGAAATCATGGCCAGAAGGGGAATCTACCACATTAAAAACCCACCAGATCCTGGGGCAGGTAAAGGGAGAGGACTTTCAAACACACCCGTGTGCTGGAGAGAGGAGAAAACAAACTCCTGTAAAGCTCAGCAGGGACTTTGCTCTCAGGAGAGAAGGCATTTTCCAAATCACAGTTGCAGTTCTTCTCTACTGTCTGTTCCTATCAAATACTTGGATACTAATGACAAATAATGATGGATGCTGCTTCCTTGAGGTGGGAGAAACGAAGCTTTGCTGGTGGATTGGCCTGTTTTGTTAATTTCAAGCATCAGTTCAATCTCAGTTTCGGTACAAGGGTGTAATTCACTAAAGTCACAGACTTTTTTGTATATCAAGTGTAATTTGATAACTAAAAAGAACAATTTTTCTATTGGTGCTTAAAGAGAACCGTGAATTCTATGTCAAATGGTCTTTTATTCTGTTTGTGTGAGCATGCAGGAACACGTGGGAGCCTCAAGCAGGCATCAGGAACACATATTGTGAGGTACTGAGGAATAGAAAGTGAAAATAACATCTTTCCCAAAAGAAGCTTGTGGGCCAGATACATCAGTTTTGAAAACTGGCTCATGTATAAAGAAATTCCAAATAAATCTACATAGTAATGAGAAAGAAAGGGGGCTACTGCAGACAATTAACTACAGGATCTGTGTGATAAATCTTTTATCTGAAATTAGCAATGTGTGTATTGAGTGGATCAAGATGAGCACGCTACTCTTATAGAAAACTTGTACATGCAAAACCTGTCATCTCTTATTAAAAGACAAATGACATTTTGAGGCATTACATAAATAATGGAATCCCATGGCCACCTGATCTTGGTTATTTCTTAGGGAAGGGTAAGGCATTTCAAACTTCCCTTTATTCTGAATTGTAGAGCTGTAATTCTCCTGGACTGTCAGCATGAGTTGAATAGCTCTGAAGGCTTGGAATGAATTCCTGGTGTGTTTGAAGTCAGTGGGAGTGGTGTGGCTGGCTTAAATGAAGCCAAGGTTTTCAACTTCAGTGCCTGGGAAGGAAGGGGTGCCTCTGGCTCTTGTTTGCTAAAGGAGATGTCCACTCACTATCTGGAGAGCACAAATTATATCTCTGTTTTCATCTATTCATCAGCAAATTCTGCTCAAACAAACAAAAAATTTAGCCTGCTGTTCTTAGTTTGGGTGACCTGCCCAAACTGGGCTTGGCCTTTAGGAGGGGATGCTTTGTGCCATGAGTGGCAGAAGGAATAAAGCTGGATTTTCTCTTTGTCCACCTCAGCCAGGCTGTCATGCTGCAATGACACCAGCCTGTGTGGCTGCACCTCTGCTTGCTGTTGGGTGTGTGGTCCACCTGGAGCTCTGTACACACAAACCAGCAGGAGAGGGAACTCTCCCAAGCTGCATTTCTAACACCTGAGCCTGCTCATCTCTCAGGAGGCAGGTGTTGAATCAGGAATTCCTCATCCATCCAACTGCTTGTCATGAAATTTGTAGGAACTCCCTCATCCCTGAAGTTTGCAGCCTTCTAGGAAATCTGGTTGAGGCTGGACAACAGACTTAGAAAGTATTGGTGGGGTTAAGCAGACAGCAGGAAGGCATCAGCTCCAGTTTGAAATTGAATGAGGGGATAACAAACTAGAAAAGGCACAAATTATTTCCTTTGCCTTTATGAAAACCACCAGAGGATTTGGTAGGGATCAATCAATTTCCTACAGGTGTTGATTCAAAACTCTGATTAAATGATGTAGCCATTCTAAATAAGTTATTTAATGAAGAAGAAAATTTCATAGAAATCTAGCATGGGTATCTTTAAAGGTATGAAAAATAATCAGTTTCCTGTGCTCTGTAATGGGCAGGAAAAAAAAACCAAACCAAAACAAAACAAAAAAAAAAAAAACCAAAAAACCAAAAAAAAAAAAAAAAAAAAAAACCCCAAAAAAAAAACCCAAAAAAAACAACAAAAAAACAAAAAACCAAACAAAAAAACCCCCAAAAAAACCAAACCAAGAAACCCCAAAACAAAACAAAAAAACCCACCTGCTTGAATTCACTCTGTTAGAATGAATTCCATAGTATTTTGGAATATCTGTTTGGAATCCAGGTGGAAATCAACATCATTTTGTCAGAGTTGACCACAGCTGGCCACTGAAGTGAATTGATTTGTACCTGGTGATACCATGTGTGTTTATGGTCCTCTGCCTTTCAGTGATGGTTAAGGTCTGGACTTTGGGAGAGATCCAGGAATTCATGGGATTTCCCAAATTTATGGAATAACATGTCTGCAGCTGCTTAGAATGCCCTCTTGCCAGAGCTGGGTGGGTCTGTGTCTCCATTTCTCACCTTTCCCCCTTGTCTGGAGGGATGGGTGAAGGTGTGTCCTCCCAGAGCTGATAAAGGTTGTTTTGGGAATGATTTGCATTAAAAAGTCAATCAGTCTTTTGATTGAGTTGAATTTTAATAGTGAGGACAAAGCTGTGAGATGTAGGGCTGGAATTAAACCAGGATTTATAACGAGCAGAGAGCTTGGATATGATCAAAATAAAAGAAACAGTTTGCATATCAAGTTTTATAGTGAGTAAAGTTTTAAATGACAGGTTCAGTCTGATTATACAGACATTATATAGTGGCTGAAAATTGCCTGTATGGAGAAATTTCTTTACAGTCTTAAACATGCTGTGCTAGATTCTGGTCAGCTTCTGGAGTTACATTTGAAGTAAGACTGCTTTATTTAGTGTAGATTTACATCCAAACAACAGAGATAAGATTCTCCCTTATTTTCAGTATTGGCCTAAACTCTATCTTCTCACACCAATTATTGTCTTGACACAGAAGTATCTCCTCTGTTATTCTGCCATTTGAAGCAGTTTTCATGTATCTCTGTGTCCTTCACCTCCTTTTCTGATAGAAATTCCATTTGGAAACACAGTTTCTTCTTTCCTCATGGCTCCTAATGCTATTTTTCTGCTTCTCTCATCATTTACTTACTTTTAGCTGTAGTATTTGAGGTAGAGTTACAAAATTAACATAGAGGATATTCTGAAAGGGATCCAGGGACCAATTGTACCCAAATATGCAGGACAAGATGAATTCAGCTGAATGAGGAAGATGAGGATGCCTGGTGGCTAAATCCAGGGAAGGAAATATTCAGCTGCTCCTTTTGATGGATGGTCTTTACTTGTCCCTCTAAAAAGGTCTTTTAGAGTCTGGATGAAGAGATCAGATGTCTAGAACACCATGAATACCTTTAACAACAACATAGTAGCAGGGAGGAATCTGTGAAGAAAAAGAAAAGAAATGGTGTGAAACATTTCAGGGCAGTGTTAAAACTCAAGGCCATTCCTTCTGCCTTTTAGTCCTTCACATTGCTTATTCCAGCTAATAGGTGTTCCACTGAATTTACTTTATTCCCAAATTTACAGGATTCTGCAATGGCACTTCCCATGCACCCCATGCCAAAGGCAGATCAATTCTCATGTTCTCCATTAACTGCACGGTATTGAAAATATATAAGCATGTCAGGTTGATTTTTTCCAAGCATTTTCTTTGGAATAATGAGTTTCTTCTGTGTTTGCATACCACTATGTCTCTGTTTATGTACAGTTTCTAAACATAACACTACAAGCTTTTTTTCCTCTTCACAAATCAATGCTATTGATGGTTTCTCTTTTCATTGTTTTTTTCCCTCCTGTTTCAGAGAGCTGTCAGCTGGCCAAAAAAACACTAAAACAAGACCTTGTGCATGGCAGCATGTTTCTTTCTTCATGTCTTGATATGTTTGTCATTATTCCACAGTAAAGAAGTTATACTCACTGGCTTAAACTCTATCTCTTTATTAGTAGTACTTCCTATGGGCTAATTAATTCATTCCATGTTTAAAAAACCAATGGTTTGTGATGATAAGCAAATTGTTAGAGAAGGTATTTATGTATTTACTGAATTCTTAAAGAGGAATTTCTCTGTTAGAATAAGGGAAATTAATTTCTTTTTTGCACCCTTGCTCTCCCACGTTTTCAGAATTCCCAGAATTATTTACTGAGAGAACCTTAAGGGGCCTGAACAGGGAAGAAGTTGAGACCCTGTCTCTGAACCAAGCTGTTTGCAGTTTCTCCATCACTGGGTAGTTTGTTTCTTTTTTGCTATGTTAGGGCTGGTTTCCAACATTTTATCCCTAATTTAGCACCAAAAGTGCACAGTGGAGTTGGCTTTCCCCAGGCTTTTGTGTGTGTTTTTGCAATGCTGGCATTGGTTTCCTCCCTTGTCTTACAGAGCACTCAAGAAACAAATGCAGCTTGTCCAAAATACACGGCTGATAACTACCCCAAACATACACATTTTGCTTTTATTCCCACATATGTTTTGGCAGGGTAAAGAGCTCATTTGGCTTCCTAGATATTTGAGCAAGGAGGGAAACTCTTGCTATTTCTCCCTCCTATTATGTGTTTTTATTTATTCATCATAATTGTTCTTTCAACCCAGCATAAAGAAACCCCAAGCACTATCACAACTGGCCAAGATTAAAACCAGTGACGAATCTCCTTTCTACAATAAACTTTACCAACCCCTAGCACGAGACATAAATAATACAAAAGGCCCTCTCATATTTTGAGGAACTGATACAAAAATTATAATAATTGTTCCCCAGTTAATGGTACAAGAACTCAGTAACACTTAAGGACCTCCATACTGGATTTGATTTGCAGCCAGCTGGAGCTTTTCCATTAAATCCATGTGGTTTAGACTATGCCCCAAAAAGAGGTGGGTAAAATTTTCATATTCAGTTTGGACTTTTCCTCCCTTTTGAACTCATTCTTAGCAGCTGAGCTAGAAGCACTTGAAGGGGTAAATAACCACTTGAGTGGTTATGAGATGACATGGTTGCATTAACTCTGTGTTTAGAAAATCTGTCTGTGTTCAGGTCTGTGCCTGGAGCCCTGGGCACAATGCTCTGATCTTATAGGGGAGAACGAGCCAGCCACTAACCACCAGCCAAATAATCTAATAATTGCAGCTCTCTGAACACTGGAGCAGATTCAAAGCCTCAAATTAACCAAAAGGAGGTGCTAGGGGGGCAGGTGGAAATAGCCATTGTCTTTTCCTCAGGACTGCAATTAGTTGGAAGGATATTTTCTCCTACATGGAATATGTGAATGGATGATATGAAACAACTGATTAAACCTTGGGTCTAAGCACTCCTTTCAGACTGGCTTGTGACCCAATACAGAAAATCTGATTTAGAGATGGTAAATTAATGAACTTCATATAATCCAGGCAGGTGAGCTTAGCTGCTTGGTTTGTTTGTTTGTTTGTTTTTAACACTGAGATCTCTCCACAAAACAAACAGCAAAATTCAGGAAAATGGTTCAAACTCCAAAGCAGAAGTGTCACAACAGTCAGGTTTGTTGACTGTCTCCACCAGGTGTGAGGTTGGTTGCTGTTGGTGCTCAATTCAGCAGAGAATACAAATAAAGGATGAGGTTCTCCAAAGACTTTTTATTAGCAGTTGAGCTAGTAGTTACACTTGAATAAAAATTAAGGCTCGAGCTGGCACAATTTGGAGCTGATGCCAGGGAGGTTTAGCAAATGGCCATGTTCCCAGGCTGCTTGGGGCATGATGTCTAGTGGCATATGGAGATGAAGGACTGGAAACACTAAAATAGCCAAGAGAAACCCATCAGGCAGTGGGAAAATAGTGAGTGATCCTTGTACCCCTTGGGTTCACTCTCCCCCCAATAAAAAGCTGGAGGGGAGCTGTCTCAAGGACAAGAGATTGACTTGGGATGAGACATCTTAAGGTTTTTCTTTCTTTTTTTCTTTTCTTACAGGCAAGAGTCATAATCTCATAATTTTGGTTCAGGGAAAGGCACCTTTTAACCTTGGGACTTGAAGGAAAATCTCATTGAACACAAAGTGGAAAGGAATATGTAGAAAGTAATATGTAATTGGTATCTGTTATAAATACCCAAATTCATGTAGCTTTGTATTAATTTCAGTAATTCATTTTCTTCTGCCAATGTCAGAATTAGAGGGGACATTCTGACCCATTTCTCTGTTTGTATGAAGTCTGGAAAAGAGAAGTCTGACAATTGGTAGAATCTTGCCTCTGTTAAATTAGGGGTAAAACTCACTGACTTCAGGGAGTTGAGATCTCAGCCTGAGAAGCAATGTTTTGATTTTTAAAAAAGATAATAATTAAAAGAACTTTTGAAGCTTTATCTGTGGAAAAAAGGGTAGAAATATATCACAGCAGGAAGTGACTTTTCTCTTATTTGTCCAGGTAAAATAATCTGATAAATAATCTCAAATAAATATGAAGAACCACTCATCTGAAATGAGACACAGGATCTTGTGAGACTTTCATTCCATGAATGAAGGGCAGAGCACCCCTTGAAATAACAACTGCAAAGGATATTAATGCACTTTGCAGATTCCACAGACAGAATTAACTAGTTCTTTGCCTTAAATTTATTTTGGTTGTTTGATAACTGCAAGGATCTCCTTAAAGCTTTGAAGGGTCCTTTAGCTGTCTCTTGCTTCAGAGGAAAACATTCTTTAGGGAAAGAAGTTTTAGGTCAGGAGTATGTCTTATACAAAAAAGGACTTCAGTGAAGTTGCAGGAATTGTTTTATTTGTGTAGTTTATAGGTAAAAGGTTAATGATTGCAAATGGCCATGACTTTGGAGTCAGGCCATAGAAATCACGCTACTAGTGAGCTTCAGGAGAGGAGTTTCAGTTCTTGTTGTGCATGTTACATTTAAATCATATTTTCCTAATTTTTCTAATGACCACTTTTGCTCGAAACTGCCTTGCAGATTAAATAATCTCATAATCTGCATGAATCCAGGATTTTGTGGTTTAAGAAAGATAGCAGCTCTCTTGAGACCTTAAACAAAAATCCTTTGAAAATCCTCCTGCAGAACTGTTGATTAAAGGAACACTCACTTTGAAGTTCATCATACTCATAGCCTGTGTGAGAATAAGGATAAAATGGGATTTTAACGTTCAATAACGGATTGTTATTTGAGAAAAAGAGTCACTTGACAAAACTATTTCATATTCATCATTAGGAATTAAATTCCCTGAACAAAGCACATTTGTTTCATGGTGTAATAAATAGCTCCTGCAAAATATGAGGATTTGACTTAATGGGAGCTGCACAGTTAAAATTGCCTTCAAGGAAAGCTGTGCACATGGACATGCACTCAGAGCCTTCAATGACTCCTTTCCTCTCTTCAATTTGACCTGTTGCAGAGTGATACTGGATAGTTTTCACCAATTTTTCCCCCCATTATAGAACTCTATATGCTCATGAAAAAAAAAAACAAACCCAAAAAAAACAAACATGACTTGAAAGAGGGAGATCTCCCTGTTCTGCCCAGCTGAGCACTCAGAAAGCTTGCATGGGAGTGCCAAACACTTCTCGTGGATATATTAAGTGCTACCATCTGTTTGAATTGTTTTGAAATGTCTTTTTTGGGCCAAAGCCTGCCCCTTATGAGGATACAGTTTAACATGAAAGTCTCAGCAGTTCCCTGAATGTGAATAAGGCAGAAAAACCAAATCCTTTCATGCCTCCCCATCATGCCCTTTCATTTAGCTGCAGTAACTGAATCAGAATAGCAGCTCCAAAAATTGAGCCAGTGCTTGTCTTGATGACTCTTTATACAAGTAGTTGCACTGATTTAAAGGGTTTTTTTTTCCTCCACTGACTCTGATATTGCATTGGGCAACAGCAATGAGTCAAACACAGTTTGTGGGCAAACACAGGAACGGTGCCTTTTTTTTCATTAACTTTGTCCTACTGTTTTCTTTTTCTCCAGAAGCCTAAAAAACAAAAACAAAAAACAATTTGGAAAAATATGGAAGAAAAACTTGTATGTAAACTGTGTTTTGTTCCTTGGGAACAGTAAAAAGCCCCTTAGAATGCTATATAAGGTGATATTATAACTGCCATAGTTCAGAATTTCTGTCTGAGCTAACAAATACATTTTGAATGAAGTTATTTTGTTGAAGTTTATAGCATTTGGCAATTATGGTTCCTATCAGTTATAAGCCAAACTTTATTTTTAGTCCTTAATACTGTGTTAGTGAAGTTATAATTAGCATATACACAGGAATAGCAAGTTAATTTTTCTCCTGAAACATCACTTTTATTTTTGTATCCCAAATAGTCACTACTTCTTCATAAACCAAATTTTATGCTGTAGATTTCGTTTTGATTTACATGTCAAAATCAGTGATGCTTTTTCAATATTGTCTTTTCCTTTTTTTCCCCCTTCCTTTCTTATATCCCGAGGGGAAAAAACCCCAAAGCAATCCTAAAAGTTAATGTGTAGCACATATTTGTAACTTTTTCCAGACACTGTTATTCTGAAATGAAGAATGTACTATAATCACTTTCCTCTATACACCAAATATTACTTTCTTTTGTGATCTATCTAGAGCTGGTGTCTACTTACCCACCTGTTTGGTTTTTCCCTATTTGTCTGGATTTTTTTTTGCCTTATAAAAAGAGGAAAAATCGACCAAGAAAAGCAATCTCAAATTTTTAACATTCCTGGAAGTGCCATTCATCCCTTGCAGGGCTCCTGCAGCTGAAGCCACATGTGCTGGTTTCAGCTGGGGAAGAGTTAATTTTATTTCCAGTGCCTGTTAGAGGGCAGAATTTGCTAGTGAAGGCTCCTTTTTCACCAGTGTTTGGAGTAAAGTAGCATTTCATCACAGTGGTGTGGGTGAAGGAGCTTGGATCAGTTTTTGAGCTGCCCTGACAGAGCTGTGTATCAGCTCTTACCATTTATACCTTTTCCCCTTTTCTGAAATGCATTGCACCATTCCATTTTCATGCTTATTGTTGAGAGTTTAACATATCCAAATATGTTAGAGATTAACCAACAGTGCTTAAAGGAAGGAAGGGAGGACTTGGAGAGGGGAGTGTGTTCTGGCATTGAGTTAATTCTGTGACATTGAATTTATTCTTGGATATATTTTGGTGAAGAGTAGAAATAAAGATTTGCATCTTTGTTTACACTAGAATACTGTGTCCTGGCTTGTCCACTCTGCCAGGCTGGGGGCCTTTGGAGTGTGAAATATTGGAAAGTTGATCACCAAAATTTGAAAGCTAAGCTGCAGCAGAATGAACTGAACCAGGCTGAGAGGTGACATAAGTTCTGGGATCAGCTCTGGAGCAGCAAGGCAGGAGAGCTTCTCCATTGGTGAAAAGAGCCAAGGAGCAAAATCAACCAAAAGTTACCTGGGCTGGAAGGGCAAATTCAAGCAGCTCTTCAGCTTTGTAGTGAAACTCTTCCCAGAGTCCTCTTCATTATACTGAGGTGCAAATGTTGTTTGCATCCATGACAAAAGTTTGTAGGTAGCAATGATGTCTTTATCATCTTTTCAGCTTTCAGGTGCACAGACCTATCTCTGTGCCACCAGCACCCAGAGGTGTTTTCTGTGGTCTGCAGAAGAATTTGTGTACCTGGCAGGGTGCTTGTCCAAGTGTGCATGCTTGTCTATTGAAACAGAATGGTTTTGTCTTAGAATTTTGTGTTTGCAGCTCACTCTTCTCTGCTCATCGCTTTTTTAACCAGACATCATCATGCTGGACATCTCTGCATGTGGCTCTGTATTTCCTGGTGTGGGCTGAGGATGCAGGAGGTATTTTTGAGGTATTTTACCTGGAGAAAAACCACCTTGGGAGACTGAAGATTGAAGTGCTGAGGTTGTGCCTGTCCAGTGCAGTGTGTCCTTTACTGCAGATGCTTCACTGTGGGCCAAAGTTACTGTACTGTAACAAAAGGAAACAGGGATAGACTGGGATCACCTAGAAGAGCTCTGGGATAGTTAATGCTTTTGCCCAGGCAAGCCTGAGAAATGTCCTTTATGAGTATCAGACAAACTACTGGCACCCTGTATCTTCAGCTTCAGCTGAGAGATTGTGGTATCAATGGGACCACCTGAGGCAGAGAATAGGAAGGGGGCTTTGTTTGCTCATTTCTGGTCAGCCTTCTTTGTCCAAGCAATATAAATACACATATGCTTGATCTGTGCAAAAATAAATACAGGGCTATGTTTTACAATCCAGTTGGGAAGTGGATCTGGTTCAGGATGTGGCAGTTTGTTATTAGACATGTTCTCTTCCTTGAGTACTTGTAGCCAAGGCTCCTGTACTGGCTGATCTCCGAATTTTTTTTTATTTTTTTGTCTTCTCCTGGTCATAATCTTAGCCATAAATGGAACAGGACTTGCCTCCTGCTTTGAAAGATGCTGCCTCATTTTTCCTTTGAGACTTTTCAAGCAAGGTTGCTGCTCCAGCTTTCATTCACTCCCTGATCCTGAAATAGTTTTTGGACCTGAGCCATCTCTTTTCAAGGTGATGATAGGGATGGGAGCTAGGACAGAACTCGTGCATGGTGGGGATGGGAATTTGAGCCTGGGATGTCTGTTTGAGTTGGCAGATTGCTGCCTTGGACCTGCCTGCTTGTCTGCTCAAGCCAAGATTGTTGCTGTCCAAACTGCACTGTGAGATTTGCACATCTTGACCAGCAGTCAAGGGCTGAGCTCCTTGGCACCCTCAGGAAGTTTTATTCAACCTGGAATGTTGGTAACTAAAATGCTCAACTGCTCCCAAATTACCTTTTTTTTTTTTTTTTTTTTTTTTTTTTTTTATATATTAAAAAATTTTTTTTTGTGNCCATAAGTATGAAATAAAAAATTTCTGCTGAAATGAAATCTCATGGTGAGATCACTACATTGTGCCTTGCTTGAAAGATTTTTTTTTTTCTTGGTGTGTGTTGTGCTCCAAGAAATTAGGAGGGAAAGTCTCAGAGAGAAGTAAAAGTTCAGCAGCAGAATTTTCCTTTCCTGGGTCTGATCCCTAGGGGTAAATCTGTCACACCCTGCATCTGAAACCAGCAGGGTTTGTACAGATCCATTGCCTTGTATCTGAAATCAAAATATTGTTGCAGATAGCCCCAGGAAAGATTTTGCCTGACTCTTTTGGCCAAATACAGTATATTCTTTAGTGCTTCTCACCCTGCAGAGATTTGCTAAAGTCTGTAAAGGAAGCAGAAGGAAGGACTTGCTTTTAAAAACGTGTTTACTTCCTTCAAACCACCTGGGCTTCTGGACCTTCAGGAGGTTGAGAATTTGTTTTATACAACCTACTTCCCCTCCCAGGTGGGCTTTAATGAACTCCTTCAGCTTTAGAGTCCAGCCCCACAGCTGAATTTCATTCAAGCTCCATGTTTCTCTCTAACTTTTATTCAATATAAGGACCAGTCATGTGCACTCACCATCTCCTGGAGGGTGTTGAGCACTTCAAGTTGACTGGCAACCATCCCCAGTCCCTGGCCAATGTCATCCTGCTTGTAAGAAAAATACATCACAGGAGAAAGGCTCTGTTATGAAAACTGTTATTAGAGAAAACATTACTTGTTCTTAAATCTTAACCAGATTATGTAGGGTTTCGAATTTTCAGTAACAATAATTTTTCTGGTGTTCCCCATCAGGAGGCAAGGGCTGCTGTCAGCTCCACTGGCATTAATCCAGCTTTCATCAGAAAAGAGATTCTGGATTGAGAAGGAGAGCTGAATTTTTTATCCTAGTGCTTTTGTTCCTCTACAGTTAAAACTTAAAAAACAGGACTATTTGGGAGAACTCCAGGGTTTGAGTTTTTTGTATGAAGCAGAGAATTTGTTTTTTTTTGAATTCTAACATAGTGATGCTTAAATATTTTGTTAAAATTGTTGGTACTGTCTTTAGGTGTTGAGCTCTTGCACACTTTTTTGAGGCTTGAGTTATCTGAACTCCCTAATTTAAAAACAACAAAGCAAACCTTTAATTTTATTTTAACAGCACACAAGTATATATGTATTTAATCAATGAAGAATTTCATATCCTTAACTCTGTGGGCACTTCACTAGAAAAGCTGGATATTTACTGGTTTGCAGGTTGCAGTGAGATTTACAATTGGGGTTAAACCCTGTTACAAAGCCTGACATCATTACATAAATTACTAATTCACCATAAGATGAGCATGTTGGCTGTTTCCTTGGTGGAAGCAGTTTGCTGAAAACCCTCTTTAATTCCTTTTGGGAAGGGTGTGGAGCAGCACTTGACACCTGGTTTGGAGCCCGATGGATCCCAAGGTCAGTGCATGCCACCAACAGGAGCTGAATCCACTTGGACTGGCTGCCAAATCCACTTCCCACCCAGCTCCCAAGGGTCACCATGGAGACATTTTGTACCAGAACAGCTCATTTTAAATAGTAGATTTCAGCCTTTGAGTGCACATGGGAAGTTTACAGTTGCAGTTGTTTTAGAACATCTGCTTCTTCATAGGAGGGGAAAAAAAAACACTTTGGGGAAGTTAAAAATCTTAGATGATAGATTTGGCATTGCATGTTAGAGTAGTAACCAGTTGCTTAGCAAAGAAGGGTCCATCCATAAATACTTTAATATTATTTATTAAATTATGGTGGATTTTAAAACATAACTTACAATAACATTAAATGTTTCAGTGTTTAAGGGGCATACACATTGTTTTAACAATATCTACAAGTTATGTGCTTTGCAGCAGCTTGTTATGGCTTCATCTGTTAGGCATTTAGTATGCATTCACTTTATTTGTTTCTTCAGGAAAAAAAGGAATTCTCTCTAGTAAGATGCAAAGGAATGTAGCTGCATCTAATGACCAGTTAACAAATAAGATCAAGCATTTGTGAAAGAAGTCAAAATTTAAAGCTGTATTCACATATAGGCACAACTTACTAGGGCTTGTCTTCTGCCACCTTGCTCCAAGCTTTCCTAGAAATGTGACCTCCTTCAGTCATCACTGCCTGTTGTGTCAGGGTGGTAATGCTGCCTGGGCTGGGTTCCTGCTCTGACTGGGGTTTTAGCACAGCTTTCATGAAGAAATAGAGAAATATCCTTGATCTGTGGGACCAGGTGTGGTTGGGACTGGCAAACAATGCCTTAAAATGAAGATATTTTATGTCAGGACACAGCCTATTTTGGTAAATAATTTTTTTCCAAAGCAGTCCCCCTACCTTCCTCCCTTCCTGCATGCTCTGTGCTCACCAGGCTGTGAAGGGAACTCTTCATTTCTTCTTTGAGAAGCAGCATCTGCTGGAAGGATTGCAAGGATGTCTTTTTTGGTGAGCTCCCCCTCATGAGTGTCAGGCACTGGCTGGCTTCAGCATCTGTTTCAAAGGAATTTGAGGGCAGATCTCAGTCTTCTGTTATCAAAAGATAACATGCCTTTAATGATGTATTTATTATAAATATATAAATCTGATACTTAGGAAAGGTTCTGTGCATATAGTGCTTAGAGAAAGCTCTGCCTGGGGGATTTGTTTCTTGTTTTTTCTCACAAGGCAGAGGCTCACAGTTGGAATTCATTGTATAACCCAGGTGAAATCATTAAATGCTTTAAGAAAAGGGAAAAATTAGGGAAGTGATTGTCCTTCTTTAGGGAAGTGATCGTTCCCCTGTACTCAACACTGGTGAAGCTGTACCACCTCAGTTCTGGTGTCCAGTTCTTGGCCTTTCATTTCCATAAAGACACTGAGGTGCTGGAGCATGTCCAGGGAAGGGCAACAAGAGACTGGAGCACAAATCTGATGAGGAGCAGCTGGAGGGGCTCAGCCTGGAGGAAAGGAGGATTGGGGAAGATCTTTTTGCTCTCTACAACTCCCTGGCAGGACAGTGGAGGTGGAGATTGAGTGCTGGAGGTGGAGATTGAGTGACAGAACAAGAGGAAATGTGTGCACTAAGGGAGGTTCAGGCTGGTTATCAGGTAGAGTTTCCTCACTGAAACTCTTGTCCAGCATTGGAACAGACTGCCCAGGGAGGTGGTGGAGTCACCATCCCTGGAAGTGTTCAAGCAATGACTTGATGTGGCAATTAATGCCATGGTCTTATTGACAAAGGTGATCAGTCAAAGATTGGACTTGATGACCTTGGAGGTCTTTTCCAACCTTGGTGAGGCTGTGATTCTTTGAAAAGACAGAAGTTGTTTCTGAACATTCAGGACAAGAGTTTAATCACAGATTATTTTTGCTGAACTCTTTCCTTTGGGACCCTGAAACTACAAGGGGTTTCATTCTGATGAATAAATAGGAGAGACCAGCCAATGATTCCCAAATCGTGACAGATAGCAATTTCTCTTACTTTTAATCCATCTGTGACTGGTGGGACTCCCAGGATGATACTGGAGGAGTGCACCTGTGTGGAGCTACCACTAACCAAGCCTTACAAGACCTGAAACACCTGATTCCTCCTCTAGCAATCATTGTGTGTGCCATGAGGGTGGGGATATGTGTCTGAGAGCTCTCAACTCAGATATGGGCAGGTTTGTTCCCCTCCACAGCTGCTAAATAGAGAATTGGCTCTTTCCATGGCCAAGTGTTAAGTGAGGAAGAAACCTTTGTCCAGTAGGAAGAAGAGAGAGAGAGACTAACTGGGGTTTTGTCCAATTTTTTTCCTCCTCACATTTTTCCACAAGTTGAACACTGTTAACTAGACACCAAACAGTTAAGGCAGAGATTTTTTTGGAGCATGGGTAACTGATACTGGCCTTGCAAGGCTGTTGCATACAGGACTCCGTGTTTAAGTGCCTGAATATGGATGTTGGTGCCTTGCTTCAGGCAAGTTTGGTTTGCAAATGCTGGTGTTGGGTATTTGCCAGGAATAGAATTGGAATCTTTTGACTTTGTGGTTTAACTCCTGGGCAGCATTTCATCTTCTCAGTACACTGTATCCTGTGCTTGTTCTTGTGGAGAACAAGCATGATACTTCCAGAGGGAAAATGATTTTTAGTGATGAATGAGAATATGTGGAATTTGGGGTTCGTGCATGGGAATTTTATTTATTTTTTTAAATTTTTTTTTGATTGCTGTTGAAGGAGGAGTGTTTTACTTTCTCAGTTCATCCCTTTCTTGGTTAATGCCCTTTGGAAGAGAGCTCCCTAGCATGATTCCTTTTGCTGAGTTAATGGATGACTTTAGGGTTTCTGAGGCAGAGAGTGTGACTGCCCTGGCTGGTTTAGGACCTCCTTTTGCTGAAGGGAAGGAGGTTCTCCAGGGGAGAACTTGCCATCCCAAAACATCTTGCCATCCCAAAACAGACCATGTCAGACAGTTTTCTTTGTCTCTGAAGTGGCAAGGAACAGAAAAACCATATGACAGGAAAGGGAAAGGACTCCTCATCTCTTTGCCTCTCCTTGTTTTTAGCTTGATTTGGGGAGAAGAAGAAAGGAAATAAATTGGACTTCTGAAGAATGACTCTTGTTCTTGGGATAGGCAGTTGCCTGGCAGAGATGCTCTTGGAAAGTTATCTGTGAGAGCTCTGTGAATCTGGAGCATATTCAGAGCAGACTTATCTAAAGAGAATTTTGCTGGAATGAGTGCAATTATGTGAAAATATGCCTGAGCTCAGGGTCTCCTACAGAGTTAGAAGTCCACCAAAAGGAAAAATTGGCCAAAAGGGAAAGGAGGGGCAGCAATTGATACAGGCAGTCCTTCCTCAATGCTATAAATTCTTGCTTCAGAGAATATGGTTGTGAGAACCTCTCCATTAAATGGTTATTGCTTTTTTTAAATTATTTTCTATACAGACAGATTGTTTTTTTCCCCCCTCACTTCATTCTGGGAGATGGCTGAACTCTTTTTGCTAAAACTTTCCCAAATAACTCAGCCCAAGACAGAGACATTGGCTAGGAAAATATAATACCAAGCATAGAGAGTTTGGCAATGTCTTTAGCAAATGAAAGCCGAATTTCTTAATGGAAAGTGTCAGGAACCCTTAACCATAAGTAGTAGTAAAACACAGCCTATAATTATGCAAATGAAGAGGGGACATCTTTGCCAACTGGACCCATTTCCCAAACATTGAATTCACTATTAAGAATCTGGAGTTGTTGCATGATATATAACAAGGTGGTTGTAAAATGACATTTTGAATGTGACATGATCTGCCACTTAGAACAGTGAATAAAGTCTTTGTTAGAAAATAGTAGGCCAAATTCAGCTGCAGCATGTCCTGGAGATCTGGGACTGTGTGGGGCTTCAGAAAGTTTGGCAAGAATTTTTCTACCAGTAGTAGAAACCAATGATCTTCTGTCATAGTTTTTTTAAGCAAGTTAGGAGTTACAACTGATGTGTTGTGAAAGGCAAGCTTGATGAATGGAGATTAAAAGGGGTAATCACTGCTGATGGGATTGGGATTTTGCACTGTGTGCAATAAGCAGCTAGGAAATGCTTTTTTTTTGGTCTCTCCTATATATATATAATTTGATCTCTGGGGGGTTTCCTTTTCTTCTAAAGGAGCAGAAATTTGCCAAGGATGGAAACAAGTAGTTCTAATGCAGATAGTGAGCTGAGAGTGGTTGTTCATATGTCTCACTTATAAAATCAAATTTAAGGAACTAAGGAAAGCATCAACTGTGTTCTTACATTCTCCATTCCTACCTTTTGTGGAATGGGGACTCTCAAGGTCCATTTAGACATTTTCTCTTAACTGCATTTTGGCGATCCCCTTGTCCCCTTCTGCTCTCTTCCTTTGGCACACTTGGATGCATTAGATGTGGGGAAAAAAACTAATGCTGTTTAGGTTTGTTCTGTGCTCTTGGGATCATCTTGCTTAGGGTTTGCAGAGGTGCTGAGAATAGATGCTCTGTAAATGCTCTGGGCCCTGTGTCACATGGCAGTCAGCCATACACCGTGACACAGATGGCTCCTGCCAGTCTTTTTTTTTTGTTTATTTTTCCCCTACAGAAGAAAGATGCCAGCATTAACTAATCCATAAAGCTCCCTCATGCTGGGCATCCACCCAGTTAGAGAGGTTTAAACCTCTGTGGTGTCTTAAACACTCTTGTTGATGTTGTTGCCTTGGTGCTCCGTTTCCTAACTCCGAGCCTTTTATTGGAGCGCAGTGCTGGGCCATCAGCAGAGATGACAGAGGCAGTTTTATGTTTTTTTATGTTTTTTTGAGCACAGTTTTTGCTCTGGGAAACAACCTGCCTCAGTGGAAGGGCTTCTCTCAGGTCTGCTGCTCTTGTTGTTTTTTTAGGATGCAGTTTGCTGGTGAAACAAGGAATATCTTTGTCGTTTTCCATCTGGGATGTGGTGGTGGAGGCTATGCAGTGGTTTTTTTTCAGCATAGGTAAAGCTAAGATGTGCCTTTATGGCTTCTATCTGGAAGAAAAGCCAGCCAAAATCTTTTGGGAATAAGTGTCTTGTGGGGGAGGATCCCTGGAGACAAGGCATTAGCACTCCAAGCTTGCTGATGGTGGGGAACAACCAGAGCACTAAGCAAGTCAATCACTTGGATTTCTAGGAGGGCAAGATAGAAATTACTGAGCAATTATAAGAGGTGGCAGATGACAAATAGAAATGCCTTTCTCTTAATTTTTCAGCAGATGATCTCATTTTACACCAGATCCTCAGCTGCTGTAGATCAGACTACTCCCTTGAAGCCTGTGCTGATTTGCACCTGCTACAGAGCTGGCAGTGGCATGCTTGATTTTAGAAAGAAAATAATTGTGGTTGTAGTGTAAAATCAGCTTAGTTTTGGATTAGAGAAGCTTTCAGCATTTCAGTCACTCTGGAGGTTGCATGCACCACATGCTTGTCAAGTTGCAGGCTGACACACACCACCTTCTTTCCAGTCTTTCAGGTGAATCTGTATGTTCATCTGCTTCAGTGGCTGTTTTTGGGTAATCCTCAGACTTCTCCCTAAGTGTTTGTCTGCATTATTTATTTTGAAAGCAGGAGTTTTAAAAATAATTCTTACCAGACCCATTTGGCCCCATACCCTGTCTGTGAGTTTAACTCACTCAAGCCTAATTCTGTTATATCAGGCAGGAATGTGAATATTGTGAGATATTGTCTGATTAGGCTGCAATTTAAAATCTGCCAAAAGATAGCATTTTTTTTGCCCAGATTAGCCCCTCAAAAATTGGTTTGTTATCTAGTGCAGGGAATATAATATGGGCCCATGTATGCTGTGATCTCAAGGTAATGTTCTGTCTTCTCTCTCCTCTCTTTCCCTGTTATAACCCACCTTTTTTT
>WEIU01007026.1:469050-500786 GCA_013389925.1 Aegithalos caudatus
TTTTTTTTTTTTTTAATGCATCTGAGGAGTCAGAGATGCTGTTGTTAAGACCACATCAGTTGTTCCTGGGATGCAGGCATATGCAGAGGCAGAATACAGTTAGCACATTATGCTGAGGGTTACTTAAAACATCCCTGTAAAGCAGCTGATTTACATTGGCCCAGGGAAAAGGGGATGAACTGGAATCATGAGGAGGCTCTTAAACTCAACCACATCTTGTCCAAGGCAGAGAAAAACATCCAAAACATCCATCCCTTCAGATAGGAGAGTGGTGGTTCAACTCCTCCAGCTTTTTTAAAGAAGGCAAAAAACAATGCTCTGCATATTTACATGGAATCCCCTTAAGGACATCTGTCATGCTGGAGATTAAACTAAAAGTCTCTCCCCAGTTTCATGTTATGCCTTCAGGCAGTCTAAACCCAATAGATTTGGTTACTCTGCTCCAGATCCTAGATTACCAGCACTGGCAGTTTTATATTCTCACCCTAATTTTCCAGAAGCACAGAACCTTCACTTCTAAATTACTGGCTTTTTGTGGGTTTTCTAGGCCACTTCCACTTACTTTTTGGAGCCTGGCCCTGTGCTGGATTTGTGGTTAGTGTTTTTTACATTAACTTCTAGCAGCCATGCTTTCTTTGCTTCTTAGCTCCATGTGGTGCATTAGGCAAGTTATTGAACTGATTTCCTTCCCCTCATTGTGACACACAGCACAGGAGCTACATTTCCATCCAGCACCTTTTATCCAGAAGTTTGCATTGCCTTTGGGACTTGAACTCCAACTACCACCAAAAAAAAACCAACCCAAACCCTACCCCAGCCCCAAGGAAAAAAAACAAAACCCAAAAAACTCCAAAAAAAAATCAAACAAAAAAACCCCAAAACTGACCAAAGAGCAGGGAGGAAAGCAATTATTTGAAAGTTATTATGTTCACTTCTAAAACCAACTTTTCTTTCCTTATTCACTCTTGCTGTCCTGCTACCACTGAGTCCACTTGCTGTCTGCAGCAGAAATTCATTTTTGCTCAGCCTGCTTGCTTGTTTGCTCACTGTGTGGCCTGGATGTGGGAAGCTTGGCCACAGCATTTGAAAATAGATATTAATTTGTGGAAGAAGAGTGGATTCCTTTGAAGGAGTTGAAGCTGCAGAGGTTTCCCCAGTGGAGGCATCAATTGGCCAGTTGACTTTACAGCTGTAGATGTGTCTCCATTAACATAATTGAAGGAAAACAAACAACAGATGTTTAGGACACCTTCTACAGCATGAAATTACCCAGTTTTCACCAGCTGATTACAAACAAGCCAGAATTGGACAGTAACTCTTTCACCAATGTCAAAATTCCCCCAGCCAGAGAGGATTTTCATCAGGAGCCTGTTGGCAGGTGTTTCGCAGAGAGCAAAGGATTATCTCCTTCAAGTGACCCTTTATAAAGCCAGCTTTACTCATTAGATGTAAAGTTCAGTATTCTGCCAGCAACTTTCACATTTGTGAGCTGAATGTCCCATCTTGTGGCAACTCCTGCATTCTACAGTGTTCAACTTGCCCATAAATCCTTAAGGCAATCCCAGTAAGTGAGGCAGGTGTGAATCCCCCCTTTCTCTCACTCTTTATCCTTGATGCTTTTAAGATACTGCATATTTGCAAATCCAGTGCATTGTTTTGCAGTTTCTGTGCACGTTGCCAAGTCCACAAGTCTCAAATTAGACACAACAACCTCAGATCAGGCTTACCCAGTTAATTATTAGACTTTAGTCATTAATAATGACAGATGAACATTCCTCATAACCTGTCTTCCAAGATGCTTCCAAATGAGCAGCTCCTGGTCAGTGTTACAGCTCTGCCACCTGCACTGTCATTCTTTCCCCTTTGTGTCTGGTTAAACTGTGAAACTTGAGCTCATCAGGCAAGCATAGGATTTGCTGGGGGGCTTGAAGCACCTCGTTAGCTATACAAGGGCTTTCAAGGCTCTTAACAGATTTCTCCATTAAACTCATACATTTCTCCATAAATTCCATTTTTTTATTTGAATCCTAGTCAGTACCACCAACTATGGCATCATCAAGGAATAAATTAAGACTGTTAGGAGGCTCTCCTTGCTGGTCCTTTCTCTTAAAGCTGTGATGAACTGGCTTGCAGTAGGGTAGATGCTCCATGCACATCTCCATGGAGCATTCCAGAACCTCTCACATTCTGGCCATATTTCAATGGGAGTTGTTGCATTCTGTTGGTTCAGCTGTCCCCACACATCTGAAGGGCCTTGTCCCCCAATCTTTTTCCTGTGCAATGCTGATTACAGTGGTGATTACACTGCTGCCCACAGCATGTAAGCATTAACCTCAAAATAGTTAAACTGCACTGGTTTTGAGTTAAAATCAAAACAGCAGCAGCAGAGCTGTGCATGATGAGTGCTCCTGAATGAGCACCCAGTAACCACCCAAAACTGGAGCAGGAAAGCAGCCAGTGGGAGTCTGTCCATGCAGAGACCAGAGGAAATGTACAGGGGTGAAAATGCCGTGATTTGTGCCAGGCTACTGCCTCCCTGAAGGTTGTGATCACAGAACTGTGTAGGGATGAGGACAGGTAATCCTGCATAAAGGATGAGCAGGACAGGATTGCCCTGGGTCTGCAGGGATTTACCTGGATGGTGGGTCCTTCTCTGCATGAGCTGTGTGTTGGATAGAAGGACAAACTCAACCTACTTTTCACCTCTCAGTTGTTTATGCATTGCACAGAATCAAAGTTTAGCATGTTTAGCAAGAAGGGAACAGAAATATAAGGATAATGAGGGTGATGTCCCCCTCATGGGTATCAGCCCACAGAGCTTGTGGGCTGCTTAGGGAAAATATAAGGTATCTTTTAAGATAAATATCAGGACAGCTGCACTCAGCCCCCTCATCCTTTCCATTCTGGCTTTTTTTTTTTTTTTTTTTTTTTGGTTCCACACTGACTTTTTAATATTCAAATCCTCCTGCCTGTGGCAAGGCATTCTCCAGTTCAGCTAAGCCCTGTCACAGCACTGGAGCTCCAGATATACACCTGATAGCTCTGTAGGACCTCTGGCTTTTTGGGAGGCTGTTCTTCCATGGCACCTACATTTCCCAGGTGTGACCAAGGGAAATCCTCCAAGTTATAAGGACCTAGCATTGAGAACAAAGGTAAAGTCTCTAATTTGTAACTGGAAGTGCTGAGGATGCTCAGCTAGGGATTTCAAAACTAAAAAAGCTGTGACAAGAAGTCTTCATAACTAAAGAGGGATAATTTGGTGGTCCTGAATTGAGAGAAATGCAAACAGGGTGCTGCATCAGAAGTGAGCTGTGTAAATACCTTGTGGGGATGGGGGTGGCCCTCACCAAATCTGCTGGTATGAACTGTAGAATTTATTCTGTGTGACACAAAAAGACATGGGCAGTATTTTAAGGAGGGAAAGAAAAATTTCAACGGTTGGAGCCTGCATTTAAATTCAGCCTGCAGGAACAGTTTACATAACCAAAGCTGTGACTGTGCCATTAAGGTGGCCCCTCATGAGTTCATCCAGTTCTAATTATAAAGCCACATTATTGCACTCTGTGGAAATATCAGATACAGAATATGAACCCAAGAGCTGTCCTAGAGGTTTCAGCCTTCACAGTTAGGTATTCCCTTGCTCTGGAATTCTTAAGAGAATAAGTGAGATAAACAGAAAGGATCTGGCTCTGAATTAAACTCTGTAGCTCTCAAAGCTACGGTGCTTTCATTTGTCCCTTCCTTTCCAACCACCCTATATTTTTTTTTTTTTTTGAGAAAGATTTAAATAAACCAAAGAAGCACCATTTCCAAACTCCAGTAGGTGATTTCCAAACCTCATTAGCAGCAGCCAAGATGTGGAGAGCACACGCTCCATGGGAGGGGTCCGGATCAGTGCTCAGTGCAAATCTGCAGAGCTTCTGTGAGTTTGGGAGCTCTGCAGATTTGCACCAGCTGGACGTGCAGATTTGCCTTTCCACCAGCACATATGCTAACCCTGGCAGAGAATTGAAGCCCAGATTGTGAACTGCTTCCTCCCAAGGATGAACAGCTACTTGTGAGCAGTTAGATTGGCTTCACTGGGCCTCTTAGGTGAAGAGCTCCTTACTGGGGAGAGTGCAGGGGTTTTCACAACACAGCCCTTAATTTTTATCCTCTAAATAGCTGCTGGGTTTGCTCAGTGCTGTGAATGATCATCATTTTGCAATGGGTGACCAGAGTGGATGATGAGATCTGAGACTGAAGGAATCGATACCTGCTAATGCAAAAAGAAAAAGGAGAAAGAAAAATTCCCTTAACCTCAATCCCATTACCTCCCTCTAAAGAGGTGCTCCTTCAGCTACACAGCAGCAAAAGCAGATACGTGGTTCTGTTTCACCAAGCCATCAAACATTATAAAAGTCAGTTATATAAACATTTGAAGCTGGTGACATTTGATTCCAGGGCTGTGTGGGCAGCCTCATTTACAGCAGAGTTTTCTAAACAGGCAATCCAGTTTTCCAGGTAATTAAAAATGTTTGCACAGGCTAGTAGATTTATCTTTTGAAACCATTTTAGCACTAGTGCTCTCCAGAGTGGTATCAGTTGACACAGTGCATAATCTAGAAGAGACTAATTGCTGCATGACTTCTAATTTTTCTGCAGTCATGTAAATGAGCTGGAGCCTGCACAGGTGGAGCCTATTAGAGTGAATGATTTTGCTCTCATGTTGTTATCTTCATTTGCTGTTGTCTTATCAACTCAGAGTAGGGAATCTGCCGTCATGAAAAGCAGGCTAGGGAACAATGTCTGACTGAAAAGTCTTGTTTCATTATTTTTTAATTCATACAGTACTACCTGCCTAATGCAGTTTTCTGATTACCATGAGAGTCAGCCAGTAATGCAGTTTTATTCAAATAAGGGAAGCAGTGCTTTAATTTAAGCTAAGAAATCATCCACATTTCTTACCAGGCAACAAGGGTTGTGATTCAATAATACATGAATTTAATAATGCATAATGGTAGACTTTGCAGGTACTAAATAGCAAGATCAGAATGAATTAGTATGCTATGTTGTTCTACAGGAGTCCATCTCCTCTGCGCATGTACTCTTCCTCTGTCCCTGTTTTGCTTTTCCTTCAGCTATTTCCCTGAGAGATAGCATAAACACATTGAGTTTTAGTTCCTGAAACCTTCATTACAGATCTCCTAAACCCCTTTTAGGCTGTGTAGGAAAGACTAATAAGATACTGTGTGCAGCTGTCCTGTCATATGCAGAAAGTGCAGCAAGAAAGTCAAGTAATGCAATTTTCCATTAAGTCCTCAGGACACCTGAGCAATGGGGCACTGCTGTGGTTCCTCTTAGGTGACCATCCCAAGATATAAGTGCTCTTCTATTTACAGGTTTGGTGCTTGTTCCAAGCCTAAATGAACTCACAGCTTTGTGCCATTGTTGCCTGTTAATATGAGAAGGTGTTCCCTTTCCTTGGGCTTCTACCCCAGTGGGTTTCAGATAGCAATCACACTTCCATTGTGTGATGGCTCTGTGTAGCTCTACTCCAATTAAATTGATCTGCTTTGGGTGTCAATAATACTACATGCAGGTTTCATGAGCCTTTTAAAATCTCTAGATAACAGGGAGATGCAAGATGAGAGGAGAATCTGTATTTACATGTCCTAACTCATGTGGCTCAGTGAGGACCCTGATCCCTCAGGGCTTGCCCCTACATTCTCTTTTCCACCTGAAGCTGGCAGGACTTTTTCTCTCTCACAGTTAGGATGGACTGCTGTAGTGTGAGTCCATCTTCTTCACCTCCATTCATCAGGTATGACCTCCAACAAGCTGTCTGTTCACACAGTCCTCCTGAGCATCTACTCCTTTCTGCTCCTCGAAAAAGGGGGTGCAAGATCCCAACAAAAATACAAAGTGAGGGGATTTTCCTGTGGTCCTTGACTTGACGTGTCTTCCCCTTAGAGACATTGCCACCAGTTCTTCACCATCTCACTGCCTCTGTCTCACCCAGGCTGCCTCTTGGAAAGGCTTGGAATTGCATTATTTTGCAAAATTTTTTTTACAGCCTTCCGTTCAGTGAGTCCTCCATTCCAGCTGGCTGGCTTCACTGGGAGCTGTCTTTGTTTTAGGTGAGAGGGATGTTGTCACCACAGGGTCAGAGATTGTCACCACAGAGTCAGAGGTTGTCACCACCTGAGCACCCAGACCTGGGCTCATCTTGAGGGCCAGCATTTCAAGAAAAGAGTTTTCTGTAAGAGCATGTAAGCAAGTGTGGAGCAAGGAGGAAAAAAAATAAAAGAGAACTGTGATCCCCATTCTGCTCTCATCAAAAGGGTATGGAGATCTCAGTTAGTTTCCATTCTGCAGCCCTCAAAAATGTGTCCTCAGTGCCATCCCATTGGTTTAAATAGACTTATTCCTGATTCACACTGTCCTCATATGTTTATAATAAAAATTCTTACCAGTGCCATTAATACCCTGCAGATTATTCAAACTGAAAGAAGTTTTTCAGAACAAATTCAACTTTCATCATTTATGCTTTTTGTACACTCCTCGTGTTTCACTCATCACAAGCAATAAAAACTTACTGATCAGTTTCACTTTTATTTACAATCCAATTAATTCCCTGGCACGATGACATCCTGTTTAGGCTCATGACATTGGAATTAATTGGTCTGAATTTTTTTTTTTTTAAAGCAACCTAGTTCCATTACTTTTTTTTTTTTTTTTTTTTTTTTTTTTTTTTTTTTTTTTTTTTTTTTTTTTTTTTTTTTTTTTTTTGGTTTTTTTTTTTTTTGTTTTTTTTTTTTTTTTTTTTTTTTTTTTTTTTTTTTTTTTAGTTGATCATCTCCTTTTATTGTCAGTTTAGAAAATAAAACATTTCTATTCCTTAATAGCATTCCTCCTAATTCTAAAATGTCCCTGGGAAAGCCCTGATTAGCTGTACTACATTCAAATGTAGAATTATCTAATTACTGTTCCCATACCAAGAACTTCCAGAGGACAGGATTATGTCAATTTTAGCTCCTTTGTGTTTGGAGGGTTCTTCTGTACAACATCTACACGTTGTACATGTGTTCATGCTACACAGAGATGTGTGTAGGGCAGGGTGCACACATCCAACAAAATACATGGGTGAAGAGCTACAAAAAAATGACATTTTGTTCCTTTTCTATCTAGGCTCTTTTGCTTAGCATTAGTTTTCTTTCAGCAACAAATTTCGTTCGTCCTCTGCGGACAGAAGCTTGCTCGAAGTTGTAAAATAGATTTCCTCTCACATTGTCCCGTTCAATAAACCTCTTGTTCCATTGTGGAATCCGTGGAAGCCTTCTCTGGGGACGGAGCTAGGATGTGGAATTCATTACGTATTGCCCAGTGCTCCATGTGAAGCACTCCTCCAGATTCCTTCGACACAAAAACCTGCTTTATACCATTGCAGGGGCTTTTGAGAATTTTGAAGTAAATCCAGCTCAGAGCTGGTATATCAATGGCAAATCCTCTTAGCTCTGGTTACAGGAGATCAGGATGTTATTTCAGCATTCATATTTGGGAGCTGTTCCATTAACACCTCCAACAGTAGATGCGGATATATATTTGGCTGCTGTTTAGGAGGATCTGTTTGATGACTTATCCTGACGACAGGGTTTCAAATTCTGTTCTTACTTGCAGCTATGTATCTCCATGGAGGTTGCTAGTTTAATATTTCCAGCGTGCCATCATCTCTCTGCCAAGGCAGGGATATTTAGCTCAAAGGAGACACTCAGTGTCTTAAATCATTGACGCCATATCCTGTTAACATCCTCGTATCCCTGAAATGTCCTTTTTCAGAGGTGCAGTCTTTAGGTGTGGATTTATTGCAGGGGCTAGTCCTGCTCATTAGCACCAGCCCATGCAGTGCCATGTGTCCCTTTTCCCTGTTCCCAGGCAGCTCATGGCTTGTATCCCTGTCCTGTCACTCGTGTTCTGCCTAGGGTCAGGCCAGGTTTTCCTTTTCCTAGGGCACTGTTCACAGGACAAGAAGAGAGGAGGGGTTTCAGAGCCACCATTCCTTCCTGCTTTGTACAAAGTGTCTGTAGGGGGTCTTCTAAGTGAGGAGCTGCTGTTGGGCTCAGGGATGAGGAGGGATAACTTGGGAACCACCAAGGAAATTAATGGCACAAATGACATCAACAGAGACGCCTCTTGTGAGTTGAAGGGATTCAGGGAGATGATTTTCCCTGGGAAACCCTAGTTAGAGGATTGTCAAAGCTGAGTTATGTCAGTGCTGAAGATGGTATTTCATATTTTCTGTGTGTATGGAATAGGGGATGACTGTCCAGGCATTTGAGTTATAGCTCAGCAGTGAGTTTAAACAGATTAATTCTTATCGACTTGTCATTCTTCCCCACTGCTGCTGTCCTCCATCAGCTCACCTAAAAGCTTTGAAGGGCATGGAAATTTCAGCTGATTTCAAAGCTGGCTCAGTGGTGGGGTGCAAGTTCTGCCAGCCCATTTCTTGCTTTGGGTCTGCACTGAGCTTTTCAAATGTCTGTCTTCTCAGAGATAAGAAATACTTCTGTGTGTCCAAGCCTCTTGTGGTATGCAGTGATGGAAAGGGTTTTTACTAGGGTGATATTTGGCCCAGTAACAATATTAGAGAGCAGAAGAGGTGGCAGGGAATTAATGTTGTTTGTGTGATTAGCCATTTATATACTTTAACCACTTCTTAAATAAGGGCATCTCTTTTTAAACACCCCAAATAATATGTAGTTCAATTGAAGCTGTTATTTTCCTGGTTTTCTTGAGAGAAATTTCCTGTGTTTTATATCAGAGCTTCCCTGATGAACTGACCTTCTCTCCTCGTTGTCAGCTCATCCCTCTTCTCTAACCATGACTCTTCTGATACTTGATGTTTTGCATTTGCTTTCATTTTCCCCTTGATCTTGCAATTCCTGAAGGCAATGCATTCAAAGGAAATCCTCAGTTTTCCCTTAAAGAGCTAGGCCTTCTGTCTATGGAAAAGACCGTGAAGATGTGGCCATTAGAGGGTATCACATCCATGGAGGCATAAAAAATGAGTTTTGTAGTAGAGTATTTTCAGTATATGCTTCATTCTCAGCTTATCCTATGATTTCTGGGTGACTGTCCTGTGGTTCTGAGCTGCAAGAGGCTGCAAGTCTGGTTGGTTTTTTTTTGTTTTGTTTTGGTTTTTTTTTTTTTTTTTGTGTGTGTGTGTTAGGGAATGGACAGTGAAACTTAAAACAAATGGTTTCAGGTTTTCTGGTTTTTGTATTCTGAAGGAGCTTAATCATTAAAATGCAAAGGGTTGTTTCATTGAGCTTTGAAAGTTGTCATGAATTGTGTTTATTACTATAGGACATTTGAGGTCAACACAAACATCCCTTGCCTCTTGTAGGTGTCCCTTGTCTCCAGAGATATTCCAGTGGAAACAGGAGAGGGAGCACAGCTGGGGAGGGTGGAAGATGCCCTCATGGAGCACCTTGAGGCCATTTCAGTTCCCCAGTGTAGGGAAATGAGCTGGATTTTGTGAAAAGGGTTTGTCTTCAAGGGAAAAGGTAACAGGGAGAGGGCAGAAGAAGAGAAGGGCATAAGGGGGAGGTGAAGGTGCAGTCAAACATCTTTGGAGGGGGAAGGAGTATTTGGAGGGTGTTTCTGTGTATCCAGAGGCATCTCTCTGGGTGGTGTCTACACTTGCTAATTCCTTCTCTGGAATTCACCTTCTGGAGGGGAGAGTGTTCCCATCTGGAGCTTGTGGGGCTTGGAAAGCAGCAGCTGTCTCTGGGAAATTTTTGAATCTCTGGGGACAGTCAGGCTGTTTGTCTGGGTTTTGGTATCCACTTTCCTAATGTATATTTCCTCTACTCCTGGTAATTCTTCTGCTTTCTGTTGTTAGTGTCTCAGCAATGAAACTATGTGATCAGGAGCTGCTCCTGTCTCAGGTGTTCCATGGGCACACCAGGAGTGCTCTGGAACAACTTTAGGATAAAGCAGTCTGCAAGAAGGATGAAACAGAGCATTAGAAAATCAATGTTAGCAATATTCTTAAGAGACAAAGTTGTACAAGTTTTGAGTGACAAGATTCCCTCTTACAGCACAAGTCTCAATTTTATAACTTGATCACCAGATGGCTGTGATTATTCTCAATCTGGAAAAAATATATTAATGAAGATTTTGAGTTTTTAAATTGCATGTGAGATGAATTCTCTTTTAATTGAAACGATATTTTTCTTTTTTTTTTCATTTTGTTCAACAATAAGCTCAATAGAGAATTGTAGACTCTTCCTACCAGAGAAGATTGCTCAGCTTTTTAGCTGCATCATTTGGAAATGCAGGGCAATTTTTTTTTTTTTTTTTTTAAATATCCAGGTAGAAAAGAGAAAGGTTCCCTGAAGTTGGTCAGATCACAAACTCCCTGCTGAGAGAATTGGACATTCCTCCTCCATGAGAAGAGGACTCTTCTGTCCTTTGTAGTAGTTGCAGGAATGTGAAATCCATGGATATTGGTGCACTGAGTCAGATGCTGGACAAGCAGAGAATCTCCTCTCCTGGCATCAAGGGAGAGGAAGCCACAGGAAGGAGGTTGGCCTGTTTTGCTAGGAGGGGACCAAAAAACAAGAACAAGAGTGATTACTTTAAGTCTAGAATTTATTTTCTCTTCTAATAAAGTAGATTATATCTTCCTCTTTTTTCTTTCTTTCGTGTGGCTGGAACTTGCCTGATTTTGGTGCCTGCTAGCTCTGTCCTTCTTGGAAGACAAGAAGATGAGGGAAAAAGAATTGTTCAGCTCTCTCTTCTTCCTCCCTGAAGAAAAGGAAGAACAAGAGAGAGCAGAAGTCAGAAACATCTGAGAGAGAGATGCAGAAGCATCTGCTCTAACAAGGCATCCAGAGGGTCCTTCTTTTCCATCTGGAAGGTCACAAGGCTTATCTGTGGCAAGGCAGGCCCTGTGTCCCATTCTAGCTGCTGGAAATCTGAATTTTCTGTAGAATCTGTCAGGGCTTGCACACACCATGCTCTTCAGCCAGCACCTTCCATGCAGGATGAACTTTTTTTCAGAGAGGAAATTCTGTATCATAGCACATCAGCCCTGTATCTAGGAGAAACAAGCTTGGGTTTTTTTCTTATGTTTTGTCATTTCAGGTGGAAAGAAAGAGAAAATCATGTTAAGCACATGTTCTTTCCATAAGTGATAATGATGGTGGATTTTAACATCTTGTTAACAAACTTCTCCTCTCTCAAGACACCTCCTTTCTGATTAGACTGTCAGAACACCACATTTACTGTTTGTTAGGGCACTGCTACCCCCAAAAAACAACTTCAGGAGTTGTGCTGAAGGGACTCAGAGCTAAAGGTGCTTTTCTGGCTTTTGCAGAAAGGAATCCAGCCAGTCCTGTAGGTCAGCCAGTTATGGGGAGTGGAATGACTCTGCAGGTCCAGGAGATAAAAAAAAATTAGTTCCACAACAGGGAAACACACGGCTGCTCCTGCAGCAGCAATGGATCTGCCTGGAAATGTAACAACTCGTAAGACATGTAACTGAAATTGTATTGTTCAAGAGTGGAACAAATTAATTAGGCTAAATGGAGACTTTGGCTGTCATGACTCCAGTGAGAAAATTTGCAGGCTGACTTTTTCCAGCAGCTTTCTGTCTGTGTGGACTGAGGTTTTCTGTGCCTTTTTTTTGCCCTCTGCCTCTTCGTTCAAGTTTCTGTTCCCAGCCCCAAGAGCTAAGGGACTCCTGCTTCTTCCCTGGATAAAGGACTAGCACCCAAGCACTGAGAAGGAGATGAAGTCAAGGATGTGCCTTTCCAACCTCTGATTACTCACAGAGTCACAGTTCCTCCTCCCTGTTGAACTTAATCCCTCCTTTGAGGTCTTTTCAAGCTATTCTTGCTGTGCTGCTCCCTGTTCCATCCCTGCAGTGAGAGGGATGCCACGAACAACCTGCAAATAGCATGGTTCCAGAGGGGGAGAGACCCTCTGAGCTGCCTTCAGGAGCAGAGCTGAGTTTCACTGCTGTGCTGGCTGTGATTCTGATGATTTCCTTATGTTAAATTGCCAGGTGGTTGCAGGAATTTTGGCTGTGCTGCTTTTTTATTTTTTAAAATTATTATTATTTTAAGTTTCTGACTCTTTTGCAAACAAGAATGTATCAAGGGAAGATGAAGGATGTGAAGAAGTAGCACCATTGAGATTAAAGGGACCAAATTTTACCAGCAATCACAGCAAATATCTGACTTGCTTAAGTGAAGCCAATTACTGTATTATTGCCTCCTTTTGCACTATGCACAGTAGGGATGTCACTGGATAATGGTTTGCATGTAGAGTTAATCACTTTGATGCATTTCTGACTGATCCCAGCAAATTATGTTTTGGTTCCACTATATTAAACACAAGAGCAGGGGATTATCATTAATAAATCTAAGGCACAGCATGCATAAATCTTGAATAAATCAAATATCAATTACATAGGCAGTATCTGCTGACATCTGCTTTCATCAAATAATATATTTGAAATAGATTTTATTCCACTTTGTTGGAGTCAAAGGAATGTTAGACTGGTGTGCAAAGACCTTTACTCTAAAGAGTTGGGTTATGTAGGAGTGCTGTTGCTTGCTGAGCAACATAAAACAGTTCTCTCCTTTTATTGCCTTTCATTTTTAGACATAAGTAGCACATTGGTTTCATAGAGTAGTTCACACAGTAAAGGAAGGACTTGCATCTTTTGGGAGAAGCTCTTCTGCTTGTTCTCTTTTCAAGTATTTTCTGAGGGCTGGGTCTGATGAGGCTGCCCTGGACTTTGCAACCTTTTCATGTCACAGCTGGCTGGGTGGGCTGAACCTGCCCTGGGATTTCCCTGTGGGCTGTGACAGGTGGAAAGAGAGTCAGTTAATGCCCCATTTCAAGGGAATTACAGAAAAGGGAGGATTAGATGTGGGCAGAGCTCAGTGGCTGTGGGTGTTGGAAGGCCTGTGGGCAGGGTGAGTATTTTATCTCTGCACACATCATCTCCCTGCCAGGGGCAGGTGGGTGTTCCTCTGGCTTGTGGGAACACGCAGAGCAGGAGTTGAAGGAGTTTAAGGTGACTCCTCTGCAGCTCTCCTTCCTCTTCCTGGCTGCAGGAGTGACTCCTTGTATTGTGTGCACTCCCTGCCCTGGGTCTGGAGGCACATGGGATCTTGTTCCTGCATTTTGGAAGGGCTCCTCCAGGCTCCCTCCCATGCCTGAGCCACTCCTCCAACAAGGCAGGGAGCAAGGAGGCAAAATGATGTTGGTGTATCATTGCAGTGTCTTCAAACATTTTTGCCTTCCCCTTTGCTCTCCTTTTCTTATCAACTACCTCTTCACCTCATTTCCAGATTAATGGAGATGATGTGGTGAGCAGTGACAGGGAATGGCATCCAGTTGGGTCAGGGGAAGTTTATGTTGGATATTAGGAAAGGGTTTTTCACCCAGAAGGTGGCTAGGCACTGGAACAGGATCCTCAGGGAAGAGATCACAGCCTGACAGAGCTGCAGAGGTGTTTGGATGATGCTCTCAGGCACAGGGTGTCACTCTTGGGGTGTCCTGTGCAGAGCCAGGAGCTGGGCTTGATGATCCTGAGGGATCTCTCCCAACTCATCATTTTCCGTGATTCTGTGTCTGTGAGTACACACTCTCCTCTTGAAGAAGAAAAACAAACAAAATAAAACAAGTATTCTCTGAGTGCTTCCATTTCCAGCTCTCCTCAGCCTGCTGAAGTCCCATGTTGGCCTTGGTTCCATGGAGACACTTCAGGCATTGGGAATGCTGCTTAACGAGGCCAGTGGATCTACAGGTTCATTTCATGGGCTCTCTAGATAGAAAAAAAAATTAATCTGAAGTCCCTGAGGACATATCAGAATCTTCTCCAGGGTTTTCTGTAATACAATTAAACTTATATACACAGATGTTTTCAAATATGTGCATGAACCATATTAAATTTGAGTACATGTAGGTGGATTTAGTTTTCTAATGTTGGTTCACCATTTGTACAGTGTGCTTCTTTGTGAACAAAATTATTTCTTTTCTGTCTGGACATCTGTTGAGTGCATTAATTCTGAGAAAATGTGCAGATATCAAAACTATATTATGTGATCACCAAGCCAGAAGGAAAGTAATAGTTTTTCTCAGTTTTTTCTTTTTTTTTTTTTTTTTTTTGGAAAGATCTGTCAGCCTCTAAATTAGTAATTTCAACAACTATAACATTGCTTTAACTTATGCATTCACAGAAGTGAAAAAGTTGCTATCCTATGGATTTGTGTATTTAAATACAGCCTGCTTTCTCTTGAGCATAATCCTAAAAGGCACTGGGAGCCTTGTCCAATTTGCAGCCAGTGCAAATCTTTACCCTGATTCCTGCAGTAACCACCAGCAGGAGAGCACAGCACTTAAAGTGTGGAAAGTTAAGAAGTGTATGTGTGAAGAATTTATAGGAGTACTGTCCCTTGGGAAGTGTTTTGAGAATATCTGACACTTGATATAATCTACTGCATTCCAAATGCAAAAAAAGGAGAAAAAAAAAAAAAGAACAAGCTCTTTAGAAGTGTTTTTCTGAGCCCCAGGTATGTCCTCTGGCAGAGATGGTCCAGCTGTAACCAGAGAGGGAGGGATTCCACTGCAAGTAGGAAAATAAATACAATAAAATGAAGAACAACATACCTGCTGCTTTTGTTTTGGTGGTGGGAATATTTAAGATGTTAGGCAAGCACATTTCAGGCTTGTGTTCAAGTCTGATTCCTTTCTTAAAAGAGAATAAATTACAATGTAAAGCACTGAATTCTCTTCCCATCTGCCTGGTATGATTCCTGTTGCCTTCTGTGGACATTATACCTGTGCAGTAGGAAACAGGTTCTTGTTCCCCCTTCCAATTTAACAAATCTTGTTACTGCTGTCAGGTATAATGATCTGAACCTGGGGCTGACAGTATGGATCTGCAGTGGTACAACCTTGTTTTATCCATGCCTTGTTGCAGAAGGAGCTGTAGTTTGCTTGAAAATAGGCAATGTTCAGCTTTTGCCCATCACTTCTTCTACATTTTTTGTTGTTGTTTTGGGGTGGGTTTTTTTGTTTGTTTTCTGTATTTTTTTTTTCTCTGTGGTTTTTTGGTTGTTTGTTTGGTTGATTTTTTTTACAGCTTTAAAGAAAATTCAGAGTAAGAACTGTTTTTTAAGGCAGAGATTTGAGGAAGGGATCCAGAATATTCAAAGAGATGTTGCTCCAGCTCTGTAGGAAAACTGGGCCTGGCCCATGCCACTGCACAAGAGGATCTGTAGAGTTAGATGTCTGTGGGTTTTTTCCTCTCACAGATGTTTAAATCTTCTTGATTTGATATGGGTGTTTTGCTGGTGTTGATATGAGTGTTGGTGGTGTTTGATATGGGTGGTGTTGGCACCTCGTGTCTGCTTTGTACACATGTGCTGGGGAAAGCAAAACCTGAGAGCAGGGAGGGATTTCACAGCAAAAATTTGCAGCCAAGTGACATTTCTGAGTGCAAGGAAAATAGCAATTTAAATTTGATTGATTTTTTTTTTCTTTTTCTCTAAGGGAGGCATGTGCAGCATGAATCTGACCTCACTGTATGGCAACCACGTTGCCCACAAATCAGGAAGGTGGCTTTCCATTTACATTTCATACAGCCTCATTCTTTGATTTGCTGCATTTTTTTTTTTTTTTTTTTCTTTCTGTCTTGCTGGAGTTTCATCCCCAGCCACAGGCTGCTAGTCTGGAATGGATCAGAGTTTCAAGCTTAGTCACAACATTAGAAGATGCAAAATAGGGGGAAGTGAAGGGAAAGGTAGAGGCAAGTACAAAATGCTGTTGCCAACTCCATGAGGTAGATGAGAGCAGCCAGAACTGCCAGCAAGGTTTTTTATAGGTTTAAAGAAATTCCACAACAGAGACCATAACAGCCCATAGGGTCTTGACCTCCCTTTTGACACAATTTATGGACCCACCACCACCATTTTCATGTGTATGACAAAAGTCATTAAAAAAGCCCCACCCTTGTCATGTGAAGCAGCTCAGTTTAAGGAGAAACCTTTCCTAAAATGAGCTTGTCCATGAGGTTGTGTATATTTGAATTGAAAGGAAAAGAAATACCCAGGGATTATGTAAGATAGTGGGAGATTAAAAATAGTGCCGTTTTCCTGACCTTGTTTCTTTTTCTGTGAGTTTAATTGGTATCTAGCAATTACTTAAAGTGGCTAGCAACTATAATGCAAGTATTTACAGTTGTTAGCAACTCTTCATGTTGGAAAATAAGCTTATTGAGTATTAAATTAAGTCAGACTGCTTAATTAATACCATCTCACGGTTGTCCTGAGGAAATTTCCCTACTTGCAGGTCTACATGAATGGCAGAGCACACACTCATAAGCTGATCTGTGGGCTTTGAACCAAGCTGGCATGATGTGTTCCTGAAAGCAGCAAGATTTCTATAGTGCAGGCAGTTTGCAAGGCCTTGCTTCTGCAAGGATGAATGTGGCAGGCTTCCCAGATCTTTTATATTTATTTATTTATATGTACAGACACATATATAATCTGCCTTTTAGTTAATTAGCTAATGTTTGTAAAGTGCTTTGAGGATTAAGTGCTGTGTAAGTGCTAATTATTATTGTTATTATCTCTCAGTATGTCTTAGAAGGCAAGGTCAACCAAGAAGACACCAAAGAACATTTCTGCTAATGAAGGCTGGATAGACTGTTTGCTCTTAATTTTTCTTTCCTGCCCCCTCCCCTGTGATGGGAGATGGTGTCAGACAGTAGGAAGGACCTCCCTGATGGTGCAGTCTGGTGGAACCCTGGACTTGGTTGCCTGGGAAGCCCAGCATGTGTCTTAGGACCAGGATAGACAAGCCTGTGTCAAGGAGGACTCATGTGTGGCTATTCCTGCCTGAAAGGACCATGGCCTGTGTGTGGTTACTGGAATTCCCTCCAAGGTATGGGATATAGTGGCTGCCTTCCACAATCTGTCAGGCTGGTGCTGCCCTGTGTCCATGCAAGTCAAAATGTCCATAGGCTGAAGATGCAAGGCATGGAAAGGGTTGTAAAGCTTTGGAACTCACTGCTCAGGGAAGTGGTAGAGTCACCATCCTTGGAAGTGCTTAAAAAGATGTGTGAGTGTGGAGTCTGACACAAGTTTAGTGGTGAGCATGGTAATGGTGCTTGCTTGATGGTTGGACTTGATGATCATAAAGCTCTTTTCTGACCTTAATGACTCTGTGATTCTAAAAGGTGCAGTGTTTCTGGTCCAGCAGGAAATCTCCTCACAGAGGTGTTGAGGTTTTGCTTGCAGTCCTTTTAAAAACTCCACATGATGAGGTTGCACTGTTTCACTGCTCAGCACCCCCTCTGTGGAGTGCTGTCCCTCCCAGAGCAAAGCAGGCAGAATTTCTGCCTGTGGACCACCAGATCTTGCAGCCCATGAAGGAACACAAGTTGACTTTTGCATTTGACAGAGATTAATAATATATTTAGCACTGCTTTGCTTTGTTTATGAGGGGACAGCGAGGGGCCAGGTGCCAGCAAAAAAAGTCCTTTGCTGCCTGGCACAGATTGTCCATCTGTGCCTTCACCTTTTACCAAGTTTCTGGTGAAAACTCCAAGGGGGAATTTTCCCCTTTCCACTTTTCCCTGGCTTGATACCACGTGAGTGACTGTTGGGTGCAATAAGAGTGATGCAGTGTGTATGCAGAGTGCCTTTCAGTCTTCTTTATGATGTGCAGGAATTAAGTAGCCCTCATAAAATCTTTTCAAGCAGAATGTATGTTTTTATTTAATACACATGCATCAATATGTTTAGAGAGGTCTCTGTGAATGTATCTTCCCCCAAGAAAGAAGTAAAAAAGCAACAGTGAAAGGTTAAAGAGAAGCTTCAGGAACCTCAGCAGGCATCAGGCTCCATAACTTTTGGTGAGATGTTTTCCATGAGAACAGCAAAGCCAATCACATTTCTTTATTTCTAGGCATCTGACTAAGATTTAATTGCTCTTAAACATTCATTTCTACACTTGCACAAAGCTATGTCCATGGTAACATGGGTGGATGGTGCTGTCATTTGATGTGATGTTTGGTTAAATGTGTCTTTAATTGCTGGCAGGTAGTAACTGGTTCTCAAGACTTCTGTTGGCCAAGATTGAACTATTACTCCTTCTCTTCTTTGCCAAAAGAAGTATCTGATTTTGGCTTCATGGCGTCCTTTTATTTATGTTTGTTAAAATTTTGTTAAAAATATGGATGGGGAAAAAAAGGGATTTTAATTGAAGCTCTAGATGCAGTAAAGTATTGCTTTTAATTTCATATGGTTTTCTTTCTTTTTCACCACAGAAAAATTTTGCAAAATCCATTTTAGCTTTAAGTCTCCTAAAATTGCCTTAAATAACTAGGATTAATGTCTCTTAGGGGGGAAAACACAATTGAGAGAGTTGGGAATTGCTACATCCTTGCAGCTGAAGTTCAAGCTTTCTCTCAGGACAAGACAAATGTGAAAGGGGAAAGAAAAGAAGAGGGAGTAGTCAGCACCTGAGACAGAAGCTGTTTGGTTTTTTTTGCTTACTGGCTATAGACTCTGCCCTGAGAGCTGACAAACTCAGGCCTGCTGGGTGATTAAAGGCATTTTGTCTTAGCCTGTGTTTTTCTTGTAGTCACAGAAGCCTTGCAAAAGACAGAGTCACACCTGACAGAGTGAAATCTTTCTTTATTCAAAGGACAGCAGGAATTAGGTCCAAGAGGAGCAGAAGTAGAGCAAGGAGGGAAAAGGCAAGAAGGAGCCAGCAGAGAAGCAGTGTGCAAGGTGTTATAGGACTTTTCCCCCTCTAACCTGCACCCTGATCCTGAAAGGGATGTATGTCAGTAAACTTCTCCTTACTAAGACTTCTTCCCTTAAATTAGGGAATTAATTACTTAAATTAGCCAAAGAAATTTCTGTTTAGTTATAACTTGTATTTACGCGTTATGTATAACACACGTGTATGCAGATGTATAAAAAAGTTAAATATATATATATGTGTGTTATGCTTATATCATCATAACATTTTACTATATAATTATGAGTTATTACATAATTCAATTATAGTAATTATTGAAAAATAATATATCATTATGCTATAATGTGATTGTATTTTTATATATAGGTGTATGTAGGAGCTCAGGAGAGATCTTGTGTGGCTGAGAGAAGGTTGGACATAAATCTGAGTAAAGCTCAGTTGCTGAATTGAAGTCAATGAAGGCACCAAAGTGCAAAATCAGCTTTCCTGTGCCTGTCTTTTCAGGGTAAATAATTTGGTTTCAAAACTCTTCTGGTAAATACACTCATGTTAGTTATCAAGACCATCCATTAGCAAAGAAAAATTTCCTGTATCAGAAGGGTTACAGTGAAAACACAAGCACTGAGAAAGGTGGCAAATGTATGGAATTACATTGTTATGAGAGACAATAAATAGACTGTATGAGATCCTGATTATCCCATAAAAATGAAGCTTGGGTGAACACAATAATGGTTTGCATGGTGGGAAGCAAGCTCCGAAGAAATGGCTTTTTACTGCTGTTTGTACTACTGGAACTGGAGGGCACTCCCTGAAATAATTAGGCAGCAAGTTGAAATCAGTGAAAAAGAAGTTTTCCTCCCTCCCCCCCTTTTGCTTCCACAACACCCTCAGTGTGCACTTGCAGTGTGAAACTCCTTGTCACAGGATGTTGTAGAAGCCAACAGTATAAATGGGTTCAAGAAGGGATTAGACAAATTCATGGAGGAGAAGTCTACTGGGAGCTATTAAACACGATGGTCCAGATGCAACCTCTGGCTCAGGAAGTCCCCAAACTGCTGATTGCTGGAATTTGAGGGGTTATACCAGAGGAGGGATCACTGTAATTGCCATGCTGCTTATATTTGCTTCTGAAGAACCCAGTGCTCCCCACTGGGGAAAATGAGATACTGGGTTGGATGGGCCATCAGTGACTCAGAATGGCTCATCTATTTTTATGCTCTTAATTGTTGTAAAATGAATAGGCAAGTTACCTCGTTTTTCTCCTCTCTACAAGCTGAAATTCACTAGCGCCAAGGAATTCAGATTTCCAACTGCTTGGGCCACTTAGGACAGGCTCCTCAGAGCCAAAAACAATGCAGCACAGTGCATTAAGTATAACATATTCCATACTGGCCTCTGTGACTGCCTGGGGCCAAGTGAGGCAGGCAGTCCAGATCAATGGCTGGAACCACATCTCCCCTCTGGGTACAAATGCCTATTTGCTTATATGAGTAAAGATACTCAAGCAAAGTCGACTCCAAACTTGGGGATGGAAATTGAGGAAGAAAAAAGTGTGTTCCTTGCTGTACCTCCTTCTCTGGAGCAGGGTTGGCAGATGGAGGAAGGTTTACTGCCTGCATATTCAACACCAGTGGTTACTATACTAAAAGCTGAGCAGGGAAGCTTGGAATTTGGTGGGTTGTGTGCACTATTGGCATTGTTTTATCTGTAGTGGTAGAGGGGTGAAGATGAAAAGGCTGATCTCACTCAGCCTGCCCTTGTAAAGAGGCTTGCTCAGACTGAGGGGTGAGTTAAAACCACCTCATTTGCCTACATAACATTGCCTTGGGAAACAGGAGTGTGTTGGCCAAAGTGAATTTGGGTAGATCTTTAGCCAAATGGAAATTTGTGTTGAAGAGCTAAGAAAGGAACTAAGGCTTGGCAGGTTGTCTATGGGGCAGCACCCTCCAGGGTTAAATCTGCAGGGGGTTGTGATCACTCTAAGTTATGGTGCAGACTTCAGACATTGCCCCAGGAAAGAACTCAAGCCCAGGGGCCTGAACACAAACCAGCTGAAGTTGGAAGCAGTCTGGAGGCTAAGGTCTGCTTCTCAACCCTGTCCAGTTTGTGTGTGTTTACCCAAAGTCACGCTCCCTCCCCCTTCCTCCCCCCCCGGCATCTCCTTTCCCTAATTTTTCATAAATGTTGCCACTGGGGATTTGTGTACGAGAAAAAAACGAGGTGAAAGAAGCAAAGGGAGGAGGAAAAGGAGGAGGAGGAGAGCTGTACCTCTTCTGCAAATGCAATAATTCAGACGGGGGGGGGGAATGCGCTGTTAAAGTTTCTGCCTTGACGTGCGTATGTGAAACGTGGCCAAGTTATGGTTTCTGTGGGAATTGTACGTTTGAATTTTCTGCCTTTTGTGTGGTTAAATTCTCAACCACAACATTGCATTAAATAATCAGCCTTTTTTTTTTTTTTTTTTTTTTTTTAATATATATATTAGTTGTTGTACCCATAAAGCTTAATGTTTTGCTGCTTTCTGAAGGTGGGAGGGTATTTGTGTGTTTTTCTGCCGGGGCGATGACATGGCGGTTTACTTTAGATCGGAGTGCGGAGGATACACTCGGATTTCTGCCAAAGCAAAAGGAGAAGGGGGAGGTGTTGGGAGCTCTTTCTAGTGAGAAGGGATGGCTCAGCAACAGGGGTGCACTGCCAGACCAACAGCAATTAGCTTAGGGGACAGGAACAGGCTTTGGGGTTTCCTGTTGTGATACTGAATTTTATCCCTGAGTAAGCAGTTCCAAATTTGCTCCAGCTGGTAGAGCCCACCATTTTTGTCTGCTCTTCCCTGCACCTTCTCTCCTCCAGATATTTGCTCTGCAATCTCTGGGAACTGATGTGAGTGACTTTTGTAGGAAAACTGCACTGGCTGTCCAGCAAAAACAGCTTTACCACCAGCATTAATTGCTGCAGGGGCTGAGACTGTCCACACAAACCAAGTACTGATGTGATGTGAAGCTTTGGTTTCTGTCAGCCCCTACAGGAGACTACAGAAGGTCAGAAGAAGCATGGGAGATGCTGGCACCACATCCATTCTCTATGTTTGAGGCTGCCAGTGCTGGACATTTTAATGCCAGTGTGGATGAGGGCTGTGGTCCATTGAAATGTAAATTAGAAGGGTTTCACAAGGAGTGTTTATGTGCTGTGCAAGCAGTAGGCTGAAAGGTGAAGGCTTAAACTTGACTAATGTATTTTCTTTTAATCAGTGACCAGCAAAAGAAAATGGATGTTTACAGGTCCTGTGAAACATGTTAGCTTGGGCTGGGTTCATTATTGCAGCCCTGAGCAGTCTTAGGGAATCACAGGCATCAGAAATTGTCTCCTGTAGCACTGAGAGATGTGGGATAGACTGGCAAAGGGAGGGTGCCTCTCGTTGCTTCTTTATAGCTTTTTTTGGATACTGTTATCATTTTTTTTTCTTTGAAAAACACTGGTTCCAACTCCCTGTAGCCACCAGAAGCGGTTACACATTTCAGACCCTGGTCCTGGTGGAAGTCAGGCAAAGCTTGGAGTTTTGCCAGGCCTGTTGGAAATGGAGATCTGGAAAGAAAGGGAAACCAAATCTCCAAGGTGCTTTATTCTTTGTTCTAGCTTAAATCTTCAGCCTGCTGAAGGTTATTATCTTCATGAAAGGTTATTAGCTTCATGAAATGTTATTATCTTCTATATGGAAGATGTTATCTGTAATTCCTGCTTTATACACCCAGTGAGTCCTTCCCCACACGAGCACCCCTGGTGTGTTTTGCCTTGGTGTTCCTGCATCCTCCTTTCCAGCCAAGAAGCAGTGATCTCATATTTGAAAGCTGAGGTTGTCCTTCTGACCTTCTCTGTCCCTTCTGACTTTGCCTTCTCCCTATGTTTTGAATTTCTGCATTTCCTATGGGCACAAACTTCCAAGCCAGATGGAGATGGAATGTCTTTGCTCTTCCTTTTCCTGCCACAAAGAGCATTTGGGTGCTTTTGACACCCTGAGCCTGGACTGGGGTGGGTGAGGGCCATCCTGTATGTGTCAGTGTTTATCCCCACAGGATATGTTCAGGGCTCTATTCTCAGGCCTAATGGGTAGGTAAAAGGCAACTGGTTTTAAAACTCCTTTAGAAGAATGTAAATACATTTTCTCTTTTGACCCATCAGGTCCTTGAGCAGCTTGTGATGTTTTCAAAAGGCAAATGTCCAATTTCCTTCACTGTCCCCAGAACAAAATCCTGTCCACTGGGGTGGTTGGAAGGATTTTCCTTGGTCTTGAGGAGAGAAAGGCTTCATGCATCTTTCCTGGTAGAGACAGTCTAGGTACTTGTATGGTTTTTCCCCCTTTACAGGATTTTCTGGCCTGCTGAAAAAAGTTTTCTTCTCATTCTGCCTCTGACAGCTCTAAGGGCACAGGCAAGGACGTTGTCAGCAGGGAAGCCAAGTTTATTGGCTTCCTATCCTGTGATTTGGTTACTTTCTGCCCTTTTTTGAAACAATTCTTTGGTTTTTGAAAGCAAATGGTGTCTATAGCATAGTGAATTGGGTACTAAATTTCTATTAATTCATAAAAACTAAAATAGAATCCATTAGGAGTAGTTTGGTATTGGTGTGAAAGGAGATGTAAATTATCTACTATCATGCTTGAAATGTGAAAGCTAATCATGTTTGGCATCAGGCCAGCTACCATTAAAGTAATTATTTTTAATCATCAGCTTTTGGTGACATGAATACTCATATTTGTTGATTTACTGTGGAAAGCACTTTACATTGTAAATAAAAAGCTGAGAAAATATACATTTTGTTTCAATGATAATAATAATTATTCAGATAAAAAGACATTTTGCATTTATGAAGCCAAAAGAGTCGACATAATCAGCCTGATCTAATGCTGTCATATTAAATGGGAAGTCCACCAACTGCAGGAGGGGTTTGGATCCTATTCCTGTGTGAAAACACTACATTTTTAATCCTTTAAAATTACCAATAAGTATTAGTAACTTGAATCACTGCTGCTGAACACCGTTTCTGTTTAAGTTAACATGAATTCAAGCAGGGGTGTCCTATGTGCAACATTTATTTGATGATAAACCCATAAAATATTGTAAATGGTCTACATGAACAGGGTTAAAATTCCTAATTTTACCTTGTTTTCGTTAGTTTTTCAATGAAGCTGAGACTCCTAATTTCTTATGCAAGTTCTCTTAGGGAAGACATAAGTGCCTTGCTTATTTGGGACCACTGGAAATCACCTGTCTTCTGGAGGAATAAAATTGCATATATTGGCATTGCATGACAAATTATTACTCTGAAATTTGAAAGTATGAAATAAGAAGACCTGCAAAGCATTCAGGAAACAATTTGTGGGTATGACTGAAAGTCTGTATTTACCCCAGTGCTCCATCTTTTCAAAATATGTATGTCTGATTTGCAGAAAGTATTCCTTAATTTCACAAGCATAGAATCTTACAATATGAAATATACAGCATGTAAGTAAAAATTAATTAATTAAGCAATCAGGGAGCTCGAATTCAGCATGTAGTGACTGGACAGGCAGTGAGTGTACAACAGCAATTCAGGGAGGGGAAAGGGTTATTAGCAGGTAAAGCAAAACCAGCACGAAATATTAAGTGTAGGGCTGTTTGTGATTTTAAGCAAAGAGGGGCTGGCTCCTCTCTGTTAATTACAGTAGAATAAAAAGCTTATTACAGGGTGTGAGAGGGCGTGGGACTGGCGTGTGCTCAGAGCCAACTCCACCACGTGAATCTTGACAGAATATTCTGTACAAGCCCAATCACAAAAGAACCAAGTAAGCAGGCAAGTGGAAAAAAAAAAAAAAAACAAGCAAACAGAAGCTCATCTCTCCACTCTCTCCTTAGGTCAGCAGATCCAAGCAAACACAGGCTGTTCCCAAATCCTTGAGAGCATTGCCATGCTGGCTGAGCTGGCCACATGCTTGGAGGGCCCGTGGGAGTTTTGGCTCCTGTTTCCTTGGCACCAGTAACTCCACCACTCAGAAGCGTGGGTATTGATTTCATCAGACTTCAAGCAGCTTCCTTTTCCTCCAATTTTTGACCACTTTTGACCACTTTTGGTGTTGCTGAGTGTAACACAGCTTGGCAGAAGTTTCCCTGCATTGCTATGGAAGAGGCTGTGCTTGGCTGCAGATCCCTGTCCTTCTGTCCTCACAAAAGCTCCATTCCCAAAATCTGGGACCTTCTTTGGGCCCTTCCTTCCTGAAGAGCATGGTCTGTTCCACCAGGTGATGTCTGTTTTCTCAGGAGTGAGGGGCTTCTCTCAGCCTGCTCTGGTGGGGCACGTGAAGCTCATGAACAGGGACCAAGCCCCAAAATAAATTCACCTCTGTGCACCTTCCTCCTTCTGAGCACAGATGTGTGTGGAAGGCTGTCCACACAAACTGCTTTAAAACTGGCCCACAAGTTAGCCCAGGGATTGAATTTGGGTCTTTATAGTCTAAAAATAGGGTACAAGTGCTTAAAAAAAGAAAAAAGAGGCAGCAGTTGGCCCATGGTCTTCCTTGTAGAAACATGCTCTGTGTTTTAGGTAGTTTCTTAAAAGAATGAAACCCCAACCAACCAAAAAGAAATGAACACGTTGTGGGAGGAAGTTTAAGGATGCCTAGCAAGTGGTTTAAATAATGTCAAAAGTAGAGATCAAAAATTAAAATACTGGTTTAGTTGGTTGTGAAAATAAAACTCAGTTGGATTTTTTTCTGAAGGTCTAAATATAAATAGATAACTGGGGCAGTGCTAAATCAAAATGCCTCCTATTTTTGTGTATTTTAATTCTTTATTCCTTGACAAAGGTATGAAATTGAAGATGTATTCTTTTCTGAAAATTATTTAGTCCTGTGTGAAACAATAATTTAGGCAAATACATACTTTACTAGAAATTCTTTAGGGATGTTCCCCAGACAAATAGTTCTTTAAATATTGTGTCTTATCCTTCAGGCAGTTCCAATATCAGCTTAACTGACTTCTCATCAGAATTGTAAGGGAGAAAAAAGACGTTCTGAAAATTTTTCATGGAACTCTCAGGGAGAAAAATACTTTCTTTGAGTTTTTTAATATTTGGCTTCATTCAGAGATGCACATTGTCCATCCGTTTCAAAATTTTCCACCAGCTGAAAAAGAAAAAGGACTTGGAAATGCTTCTTTCATAAAAATCACAATGCATTTTACTAACTTCATTTTTGGGGATTTATTTTTACATTTTATTTAATGATATAATTGTATATGCTAATTGTATATAATTCTATATAATTTATATAATTATTTTATATAACAATACAGCATTATAAAACATTGAGAAAGGATTTGCTTTCAAAAAGGGAAATTCCAGATCTTTTGCTTCAAAGTACTCTATTCTTTTGAAACATTCTACCTGCTGTATTTTTTTTTTATTATTTTTTATATATACAAGAACATTTCAACAAATATTGCTTGAAATTTTTCAAAATTCTAATTGGCTGATAAGTCTGTCAAAAATTTTCTAGGCACCTTGCATTAATTTGGTAGCCCTTTCTTTATTTGTAGCCCTTTCTGCACTCAGTTTTGCTTCCGCATCATTTTTCCTCATTCGTTTTCCCCTCTGCCATTCCAGCAAAAAAAAGTTATCCTCGTCCACATTCTGCTCTCGTGTTTTCTCAGACTTTTGGGCAAGGTACCATAAAATTTGTTTCATAGAATGTGTGCTTTTCCTTCCCATGGCAATTTAATAAATTATTTTTTTTTTTATCAGAAGGGAATTGCTGCGTGCCCTGTGTGGAAGTCTCGCTCCGCTGTTGGTTTTGGGAGCCTCTGCAGGCAGGAGTGTTGGTGTGGGTTACCTTCGCTGTTAGCTAGATGGTGCTAAAGAATTTGTGCTTGTCATCGCCGTGGAGACCATTCAGAGCCCGATCCTCCCTTCTGCTCCTGGGTTTGGAGTTAAAATGAGGCGTTTTTCTCTGCCCCAAGTGCGGCATCGGCTGCTGCTGGTGCTTACGAGGAGCCTAAACCAGTGAGCTCTGGAGCGTTCCATGAGTTAGGCCTTTTGGTTTGGATGGCTTAAAAGTGTGCTGTGGATCATCCCCAGGAGCCTTAGGAATGCTTTGGGATAAAAGAGGTTTTTCCCCCAGAGGAATCCCTCCCTCTCCTGTGTGTGTTTCCCATCCTTGGGAGCAGCGATGGGCTTACATCCACAGGCTGCGAGAGCTTTGCCTTTTTCCCCTTGCTGTGCCTGTCTTGAGGCTGGAAAGGTTTCCTCTCCTTTCCAGAGTGACTGAAGGAGTTGAACTGAGCCAACTGCCTTAACCCTGCAGCAGTTGGGAAATTTTTAGAAGTGAATAATTTAGAAAACAAACAAAACCCAACACCACCCCTCCAAGTTGTGGTGAGTGCTCTTGGAGCCCAGGTTTCCTTGCTGTTTGAGCGCTGCTGTTTTGGATTAACAGAGCCCTGGCTCTGATAAATACTAACAAAGTGTAACGAATGATCAAAGCTGCATTTACAACCCAATGAGCTTGAAATGATTGATCTGGATGACATAATAATGATAACCAGTGAGATGAGGCATGCAGGACTCTACCCCTCCAGGTACTGGGAGGAAAGAGCAGGTATTAAAAATGACTCCACTTCTTAGGTCATCAGGTTGTTCCCTTTCTGATATAAGTGGAAGACAAATGCAAGACCCTTGCTTTCCCCCAGAAGAGCCCTGCAGCTGCTTTGGGCTGCTCATATTCTTTTGATAGTAATTCATTGTTTTGCACAGATTACAAAGTTTGACTGATGGTGGAGTAAGTCAGACCAAGCCATTTATGACTGTTCCCTGTGCTGCTGGGGATCTAAGCCTCTTGCCTGTAGTTCAAAGCATGGTCTAATCTCAAATGTTGTTCTTTGCAAGGCCATGGTCACAGATGTGGAAGGATATGAATGTGTCTATGGCATGGCTTTTGCCATTTGGGCTTTCCTGTTATCCCCCAGAAGGCTGGCTAGAGAATTAATGACAAGACAATGTAGACACACCATAAATGCAGCTATGCTTAATCCCCATGACCTCTCCAACAGCAGTGTGTCTCCTTATAGCCTTCCAGAACCAAGCTTCCAACAGGCTTCTTTTCCTCCTACAAAACAGGAGTGCCTGTCCACTGGCCTTGGATCTGGCAGGTGAGAAAGAGCTGAGCCTTCCTCGATGTGTTCATTTTTGTCTTTTTTTCTTCCCTTCATTCCTTGACAGCAAAGATTGTCTGGATATGTGGAATGTTCACATTCCTCAGCGTTCTTTAAAGACAACTGACCCTTCTATAAAACCAGCATAACCTGCTGTTTATTTCTAGCAGGTTGCTTTTTCCAGGTAGGAACAGAGGACTTTTAACCTCCCAAATCCACCAGTTCAGGGTTATGGAAGACAGTCTATTTGTGCACATAGAAGATGTTCTCACAATGTTATGAGCATCTTTGCTCTACAGGTCTGATCCTGATGTGTGCCTTGCTCTGGATTTACAGCAGAAAGGATCCCTTTAGGGACAAATCCTCTTTTGCTGCACCAGCTACTTCTTCCTTTCCTTTTTTCTCACACACAGAAAAAATATGGCAGTCAGAATAAAGTTGTTTACACAGGGGTCAAGGAGCATTAACATTTTAAAAATGCTGGGCTGAATTCTCAGCAGCATGAAAGTAAACAGTAACACCTTTGAAGTCAAGAGAATTTTTCTCATTTAGCATCTGAGACTCCTTTGCAGTATGACACTAAGAGCAGATTAACAATATCTTCATATACAGGAGGATTTCTCCAGGTTTCCAGTAGAGTTGGCAAGGAGACAATCAGTTTGGCAATTGGAGTGTGTAAATATGAATCTGAACTGCTCTGTAGAAGAGATGAAAAGAGGTTCTCCCCTGCCACTGCCACCCCTTTTCCCCTCAGTGGACCATACAGACTCTGCCAGGTTAAGCACCTGAAGCAAGGTGCTTAAAATTTGGCCAGCTGAGCATCATCTCCTGTCACCACTTTCAGCACTAACCACAGCCATTCCTCCAGGAGTTCCTCAAAGCAGCTCCATCTGTTCCCCTAACCTAAAACACCCCCCCAAATTTAGCAGTGACAGCTAGGACTGACAAGGATGTGGACAGGCATGAACGCTTTTCTAAAGATTTCTAAACTACCCCAAAGTTCTTTCACCACAACAGCGTTACCATCTATGACAGCTGACCTCAGACTTGGTTCTCTGAGCAGTGAGTTCAATTAGCCTTAATACTTTCAACATTTAAATAGTTAACAGTAAGCAAAGTCCTTTAGAAGCGTGGGGGGGATGGCTGCATGTGCATCTGCTGAAGTTGTCAGGCAACGATGGAAAAAAAAAAGAAAAGAGGGGAAAAAAAAAATTTAAAAATCTCTAATTGCTTCCAGACAATGCCTTTTGGATAGGGCTGTGAGAGAGAGCAAGGGGAGCTCGTGCTCTGACAGAGGGGCTGCTCCCAGCCAGAAAGGAGGCTCCTGACATCTCTCCAGTCCTGCCTGGTGACCTCCTCAGTGCCAGTGGAAAAGCTTTGCCCAAAATAATCAGGTTCTCCAGCTCTCTGCAATACCCCTGGCTAACACAGGAAGCTTGTGGAAAGTCAAATATCCAGGGAAGTGAGCCAGCAGTTCTGGATCTAGTGCTGTCTTTCTTCACAATTGTGGGCTTGTCCTGTCATTGACTCTCATTCTCCCTGCCAGTAAAATCTGAGATAAATCTGAGCTGTTGAGGGCTGGACTTTGGTAGCTAATTTGTTCAGGTCCTACAGTAGGAAGTGCCATTGTGTCATTGATATACAGATAAATTCCTGGAATTTTCAACGTATTCTTAGCCAGTAGCATAACTCTAACACAAATCTTCCTGCTTTGCTGTCTTCCACGTTATTTTCTGGAGTTGGTTCATCTAGGTGTTGGCAGAAAATTGGATTCACTTTTTTTTTTTTTTTTTTTTGCTGCAATTGGAAAACAAAAGCAGAAGGGGCTGGGATAGACGGCAGCAGAGAGCACTGAGGAAACTTGACTGGCTGCAAACAGCATTAACAATCAGTGCCAGAAGTGAGGGAGGAGGAATAAGGTCATATATTCTGTGATGACAAGAGGGAGAGCTTCTACTTGAACTACCAGGACTCAGCTCAAGCAACTCCTACCACTAGTCCAGCCCTGGCTGTGACAAACCATCCTCAAAGGTGAATTTTCAGGACAGCCTAATTTCTGAAGAAGCACAGAAAAGAAAAAAAAATAAATTAGGTGTCACAAAATTAAGCTCTCTCTAAATTCCACAGAAGTGATTAACTGCTCTCCAAAGCCTCCACAAATTTCTCTGTTACTACAATCTTGCAATTTACTCTGCTTTGGCTCAGCCTCAGACAATTCTTCATCAGACTTTTCTGATATTTAAATGCTAGATTAAATTTAAGTCAGAAATGCATCTTAAAATGAAGACTTGAGCTCAGTTTATGGTGGCATGAGGTGGTAGTATTGAGGTTATTTCTCTCTGGCAAAATCTGTATTGGTCCTTGTCAGTCCATAATGAAGATACTCATTTTATTACTCATTCAAGTCACTGATTGTGTCCAGTGGATATTGTCCTGCACTGATGTCTTTTGCTATCTCATGGTTTTAAAAAAAAACCCAGCTGTGGAGCTGAAACCACTTAAATGTTTTATCACAGAAAATGTAGGCTCAGCATGTAAATTTAACAATCAAACTTCATCTATATCTGTGCACATATACATGCTTTTACGGACCCCAGGGTTTTATTTTATCCTAACTGGTATAAGAGTAAATGGTTGGATTGCAGTGGAATTGTTAAGGGTGGATATGAGCATCATTTTATATCAGGACCTAAACAAGCCTCCAGTAAAGCAGTATTGTGGTTTCTTGCAGTTGGAAAGATCAGAGACTGCAATAAAAAGAAATCCATGGAAAATGGATGACCCTACCAGCAAAGAAATCCACAGGAACATCTTGAGTGAATTCATTGCTACACGTTGACATCCAGTGGAGAAATGGTCTCAGAAATCCTCCTTTCATCATCTCAACAGCAACCTCAGGCAGAGGCCCCTGAAAATGATGTTACTTAACCCAAAGTTTTGTCTTTCAGACAGATTTAAAGAATTTAAGTCACTGTCAGCAGTTACTGCAGGGAAGGCAGTGGAGATTGGGGATATTGGTGTAAAGCACCACATTTCATCTGAAGCCTTCTCCACTCCTGGCTGAGCTGGTGTAATTGAGTTTATGAGGAACCATCATCTGTTTCAGTCCAAAGTCAGCTGGGTTAATTTAAGGCAGGGCTGAGTAGCTGGCAGGGGAGAGCTCTTTAAACCCACCCCAGCCATCACTGCTGCAGCCTGGCCTGCTGCCAGCACCAAGCCTAGGAGGAATTTGGAGTATATTTAGCTTCACCTTGTTCTCTGCCCCCTCCACTTAGATGCTGACCCATGCCAGCTGTGACTCAAATCTTCCTGGCCCCTTTTGCTGACATCCCCCAACCTGTCTGCTTTTTCAGACTCATGCTGTTTGTGGTACTCATCTTCAACCCTGAAAATCTGACTGGGCAGCTGCCTTGCTCAGGGATCTTGGGCAAGTCTTCTAATCCCTCATACTTGGTCTGCAGGTCTGCAAAATGAAGAGTTTTGACTCCAAGAGTCCTGACTTAGATGCTTTAAGATGTGATGCTGGGTATTTGTGCACCACTCCTCTTTCTCTGTAGGAAAACTGAATGTATTTGATATAGCAAATATCATATATTTGTAATACTAGCAGAGCAAGTCAGTCAAGGACCATGTGTTTATTACTCCAAGAAGGGATACAGCCCTGCTGTCATTACACAAAATTTTATCTCTTACAATATTCATGGAAAATTGCATTGCACCAGATTATAGTTTTCTCCACCAAACAAGCAATTTTTTTTTTAATCTTGGAAGCTTTTTTTTTCTTTT
>WEIU01007026.1:500809-540320 GCA_013389925.1 Aegithalos caudatus
AATGATCAAAGAAAAAAAAAAAAAAAAAAAAAAAAAAAAAAGAAGTCAGGCAGCTTTATAGGATTTCCAGTTACAAATGATACAAGTCTTAGCACATCTCATAGGCAAGGGAATATGATGTACTTTATGATCTGATAAAAGTAAACCTGAGGGAGCTATTCCTAAAACTGCCACTCAGGGTCAAGGATGAGATCACATCTGAGAAGGCAGCACTGGTATCAAATACCTTTTTGTAAAACAATGACATAAAGGGTTTTACAAAGCTGGCCTGAACTCAGGGGTCTGGATTGGCTCCTAGTGATGTCAACTGTGTGCCTATAATGCCCAGAAAATGTCTCATTCTTCTTCTTTTCTAGGAATAATTACCCCTTAATGACAGCAACAAGTGAATTTAGGTCCCTTGGTGTCCCCTGTGAGCTGATTAATATGTGCTCCCAACAGGCACAACCAGTGGAACTGAGGACCAAAGAGGTTTTGTCAGGCAGATTTTGCACCTTGGGCATCTTCCTCACCCCATCTTAGCAGCATCAACACTTTTTGAGTTCAGGTTCTTTTCCTGCCTTTCTTAAGGCTACAAGGAGATTCTTTTTCAGTGTGGTCTCATATATTGACCCCTTTCCCTAGAGCAGGATGCTCAGAGCTCCAAACCTGGCCTTGAACAGTTCCAGGGATGGGGAATCCACAATTTCTCTGGGAAACTTTCTCAGAAGCCCCCTAAAAGTGACAGGGAATTGTGTTAATGGCAGGTGGGAAAGCTGCTTTATTCCTGGGTGTGTTATAAGGTATTACTGTGGTGCTGAAAGCCAAATGTGCCTTATTTGAAAAATTCCACCCAGGCTCTTCAAAACTGCAGTGACTCCTGCATAATCAGGGACAGTGAGGTCTGGGGTTTCCATTGTGTCCTGAAAATTCATAAATAAAATGAGCAAACTCCCTGTTCCTTGTGCAGGGATGTATCATGCTTGTGTTTTTAGTAAAAGTTCATGTTTACTGAAAAGTCTTTGTGAAACAGAAGATTAGGACTAGTGGGGATTTGGGTCACTATCTAAGAAAAGAATAAAATAATTGACACAAATTCAGAAAGAGAAAACACAAAGGTTCCGAGAAAAGAGCTATGGGGTGTTTAACAATGTATGCAAAATAAAGTAGTCTAGAGATGAGGAGCAGTGTATTTTCAGTTTGGTCTGCATGTGACATAATCTGACCCTTTTGTAGATACAAGTGTATTAAACAAATTCTCACATAACCTGAGAACAGAGGAGGAGCATTTCTTAGAGCAGAGGGAAGGATATGAATATGAAGGGAAAATAGGGGGGAGGTGGAAGGGGTGGCCAAAAGGTTGGTTATCAACTTCAGTTTTACTCTCAAATTTATTACCAAAGTCTGTGGTCCTCCTATATTTTATATTTAAAAAAAATATTTTTTTCAAATGCTCCCCATTTGGTATTTTTGCAGTTAAAGCACATGTAAAAACCAGTAATTTACACCAGTCTGGACACTAATCTGACCACCTTCATTTAAACAGAGCCACTCAGAGCTCTGCCCACTTGTTGCAATTGGAGAGAGTTAAACTCGTTACCCAGGTATTCATCCCACCTGGAAGTGATCACAGATCCCAGCAGGAATATCCCACCCACAGCTGTCCCACCAATGTGAGCAGCCTTGGGGTTAATGCTGCTCACCTGGTAGTTATAAATGCTGTTCACCTGGCAGGGTTGGGAAGGGAAGCACAAGGTAGCAAAGCTGCTCCCAAGGAGCTGCTGAGAGGTGAATTCCTGATTCTCCTGTCCTTTTCTTCTGCTTATCCTGGAAATTGTACCTGGCTGGTTGCTGCCTCTTGTTGCTGGTAGTGTTTCTCCCTGACCCTGGGTTCAGGTTTGTTTGATAGACTGGGATCTGTAAAACTGCAATCTAACAATTCCACCACTTGTTCTAATTTAGTGAGGGGTGAGAATTAACAGATGGTGTCATTATCAAAAGCTGTTCAAGTGTTGAAACAACACAAATTCTACAAATACTGAAAAACAAATATAAACTGCTGTAATTTTTCCAATATTGGTTGCATTCTAATCACACTTTGCATTTATATGTTTAATCCACAGCTTTTGAAGTGCTTCCAGATTGTACCTAAAGCTCATCTCAGATCTGTGAGAGAGGAGAGCATAACATTACCTGCTCTACTGAAGTTGGAGGTGTGGTGCCAAATGTTCAAGGCTAAAATTGGAGATCTGCACAGGGGCTCTGGATTCTTCACCTGGCTCTGCTGCTGCTCCAGCTGAATGGTCCTGGGTGAGTGGTTTCTTTTCTCCATAGCTGAATTTCTGTTTCTAAGCAAGGAATGATAATTCTTTGCCTCCTTTGGGAAGTGTTTTGTTTCCAGCAGATGAGAAGTGCTGTGTTGTGAGGTGTGGGTGTTCTTGATATCATCGTTGTTGCAGCTATTCAAAAGCAGATGCTGGGAAAGCTTAATGTGAAATGCATGGTCTAGGTTTCCAGAGGGGCTGAGAATATCAGGGTTCTAACTGAAGTTCTTCTAAAAGGTTGATTTTTAAGAGTCCCATGGTGAACATTGTAAAACAAAAGTAAGAGTTTGCTGGTTTGGGTTGGTTTTTTTTTTCCCCTCTCCTTTTTGTTATCCTTAGTAGTTATTACAACTTCCCAGGACCTTTCTATTTCAGCTTTCTGCATATCCCATTTTCACAGTATACCAGTGTGCTGCCTTTGTCTTGACTAAAAGCTTTATTTTAGTTGTTTGGTTGATTTTATTGTTATATTTCACATATTTCTTATAAACTGTTGTACTGGAGTTGCTTTTGTGCTGAAAGATAACTTCTGCTGGTGGCCTGAGGATGGGATAGGAGTGGAAATGAGGTGGCAGAGCAAGAGCAGAATTGCCCTGTTGAGTTCTACATGGAAAAACCTGCTGGGGGCTTAGTCCTGACCCCCAAAATTCTGTCGTCTCCCTTTATACACCAGGATGTTATGAATGGTGCTTATTTATTTATTTTGATCTTGGTCAGATGAAAAGAAGAGAAAGAAAGGAGTTCTTGAGGCTTATCTTGCTTTGACAGCATTTGAGGCTTTAATAAATGTGGGTTTCAGCTGCACTTGATGGAAATTACTGCAAACTGGCAAACCAGCCTGGAAGGCAACCACAAATCTGGCAACAAATTACCACTGCCAGATGCCTTTGCTGCTCCTTTAGCTTTCTATGGATTTGAGGCACTTAGGTTTTCCTTTTTTTTTTTGTTTTTCTTTTATTTTTTAAAATTTTTTTTATTATTATTTTGGAAGTACTCTCAAAGTAGAATGCAGGCAGAGTTTTGGGCTGTCTAGCCAAAGTTTAGCTGTCCTCTTGCATCTCTGCCAAACTTCCTGTTTTCAGCAAAAACAATTTATTATCTTGCTGGTTCTTTAGACCTGGAAGGATTTGTGAGTACAAATAAACTTGTGGTAGGTTTATTTTTTGGTTTTATTTTCACGGCCTTTCAAAGAATAAACTCACTTGCTTCCTCTCAATTATGTGGTCTATGCTAGCAAAGGAAAGTATTTAACCTTTGGGCTGCTAGCAAGATTCAGAAAATGTTTTAATTATGCAGAACTTCTGCACTCTGAACTTTTAAAGTCCACATAATTATATTTTCATATGCTAGAAATCTTTGTTTTCATGTGGTTGGGCAATAGCATCACTTGGCCACATGCCTGTTAAGGGAGTTTGGAGTGAGTTAAAATTGGAAATCTTTGTTCTAAAAATTTCCTAAGTCTTTCCTAAAAGCTTGTTCTTGGCAATCTATGGACATGTGGTAACAAAATGGAAAAATCTATGACAGGTAGGCAGTAATCCTCCCTCTTACTGACCAAATGAAGTAGAGATCTGAAGTAAAGAAATGAGGCAGCAAAGCTATCCCTTACCTTGATGGAGGGAAAGCAAGAAGTCACAAACCCAAGTCCTGCTGCAAAGGAATTGGAGGAGAATCTCCTCTCTAAACATAAAATATATATAAGTTATCAAAAAAAACCCCAAAAAAACCCCAAAACAAACCAGAAATCTGTGCCATTCATCCCCAATGCCTCTGTAGTGTAAGGGAATGGAACAAAAGCACGTTTGTAAAATTGAATTTGGCAGCAGTAACTTGGGAGTGGGTGGGAGGTGGTAACTTGGCATTAGACAGCTCTATCTCTTCAAAAATCCCTGCACAAAAATTACCTGCAACTGTTGGGAAGATGTTGGAGTCTATTTTTTGCATTGTACTTCAAAGGTTTTGCAAATTCTTTGAAGGTGACTTAACAGCCATTAAACGATACTAAAGGAGGGGAAAAAAAATCGAAATCTTTCCAAAGAAGAAGTTTAAAGGATGTGTTTAATATTAGTGTTGGAAATGTGCTATAAATCCTCATAGTTTATGTGTGTCACCATCTCTGAGATGGCATTTATCACAGCAGAGGGAGAAGGAACAATTCACAGAGGAAAGGATCTTTTAAGAGTTTTATATGTTCCTCCCTATGTCACCAAAAGAAGGAAAAATAATAATAAAAAAAAAGACATTTGAGCAGAAGCCCTCTCAGCTGCACAGAAATCCTTGAACAGTTGTAATGTCCAGGCTGTATGACAGCAGGACACTCCTACTGTTTTCCTTAAGGAAAACTGTACTTTTTTGCCTTCTTCTTTTGGCAATTTGTTGTCTTTCATAAGGTAGTTATAAAATAGCAAGAGCCTCCCCAAGTAATAGGAAGGAGTGAAAATTGTTATTTAATATGTAGAAAAAACCCCAAAGTTTGAATAATGAAAGTAGAAGTTCAAATGCTCTGAATGGGATGCTTGTGTTGATATTTTCTTTTCTCGTTCCATCAATTAATTCATGTAAGAAATTCTATAACGTGTCAGGAAGAGAAATGCACCTCTAATTTATTAGTTGGAAAGATGTTCCTAAAGAGTCAGTTTTAGTTCTTTGCCCCTTTAAAAACCCAAACAGAGTTTTGTCAAGAGCTCTTTATTCATCCTTTCAAAAGTGGGAGCATTTAAAGGGGTGTTGCAAATAATTTCTGATCCCACCAGCTTCAAACAAGTCAGCTGCACTCAGTGTCCTTAGCTCTTAGTTTCATTTGTTAAATCAAGCTGCTTCTGAAATTTATAGCATAATTGTTTTTTCTCTGGGGAAATAATTACTGTTCCTCGTACTGCTGTGTGTGTGCAGGTGTTTGTCAGCAGAGGAATTTTGAGTGGTGAGTTTAAAGGAAGCTTTCAGTATCACTGAGCTGGTATCCTAACAAAAAAGGGAAGTTGATCTATCAATTCTTGATTATCTGTGCCCCATTGATGGGAAATTCTGCTTTGATAGAGTTTTCCTGCAAGTGAAGCCTGACTGAGCTGAGGGGATAGATTTTAATTCTGTGAGGGGTTGTAAATGAAGTAGGGCTGGTTCATTCTGGTCTTCCTGCTTTGCCACAAGGTAGAGATGGGATTTTGGCTTTCAGGGCTATCACTTATGGTCATCAGGCAAGGATAAGGTGTTTAATATCTGATGAGGCTGAGCCTGTAGTAAAAACCTTCATTTTGGGTGTTCTTAATGAAATAATTTCTCAAGAAAAGAGATTAATGTGTGTACCTTGAAGAGGCTTTGACAGGGGGAAGTTCTGGCAGACCTGCCTGGCCTGAAACTGCACTGCCCTGCAAGGGGAAGGATTTTGGTGGGATGCTGGAATTGGTATAAATCCCATCACCCACTGAGTCCCATCTAATTGAGTCTTGGTACAGAGGTTGGGGATCAGAGAATTTCTCCAGGTTTTTAGGAACATAATGAGGTTTTTTTCCCCCCAAACTGGGAAAGGCACTAACTTGGGGAATTTGGGGCATTGCCCAGAACCTCCAGAACTGGAGTTGAGTGTTTCAGTGGATTCCATTTCTTTTTTGTGTTGTCACTAATGGATGCAAAGCTTCTACCCTGGCAATACCTATTGCAGCCAGAGCTTTCTGCAATATACTCTAAAGGAAATTGTTTGCATGGTTTTCCATCATCTGAGCTACTTGATAAAGCCACATTTCTCTCCTCCTGAACCATACAGCTAATTATGGTTTTAGCTGAGAGGAAACTTTACCCTGAATAGTTTGAAGTCTCAGTTCAGAAGTAGAAAGCCATACTGGGGGCTTTCTTAGACCTTCACTAGGTAAATTTATCAGTGAAATGAGAGCCAGATGATTGGAGTGGTTGCTGCAGTAGTGTATCTTGCATTGCATGGAGGGTGGGGAAAGGGAGATGCTGGCTCATCAGTTCCTGACTTTCCTGTCTGCTGCAAGAAACAGAATTAAGTTTTGTCAAACCCACTAGTGGCTACAACTGACAGAAGCTGGAGCTTTCAGAGCTTATAATAAATTTTTTTTAGGCACAGACAGTGCTGTGCTGCCTTTTGGGATGCAGCACAGCCCTTGGACAGGTGCTGCCTGGTTGGTTTTCCCCTGGAGAAAGTGAGGACCAGGATGGTATCTCCAATAGCTTGGAGGCTGGCTTGGCTCTTGGCTCAAGTCAGTTTTAGGAAAGCTTGTTTATGTTGAGCTCTTTCTATTTTAATGCTGAACCAGTGTTCCTAGTGAATCCAAGGAATTGCCTATAAAAGTTTCTACATCTGTTTCCTTCCCTAGGCTTGTCAGTTGTTACTTATATCCCAGAGAGGAAATACTGCTTTTCTTTATTCAGTGTGTCTGGAACCCACCCTGAATTTAAAGCACCTCACAAATTTTTAAAACAAGCCATTAACAAATACTAGATGGACATCTTCTGTACTTTGGTTCATCCTTTTTTTTTTTTTTTTTTTTTTTTTTCCTCTGGAACTGGTTTTTAGTGAAAAGTCTTTTTTTCCTACCAAAAGCCAAACACCTTGGCACATGAGGAGAAACCTGCAGCTCCCTGAAGGTGCTCCATCCCAAGGCTGCTGGAAGACACCTTGCTGTGGATCTACCCTGTGTGATCTAAATTTTGGGAAACTAAAACTGAAAGAGCATTTCACAATCAAGGGACCTTTAGGAGATCCTTGGTTTTTGTGTTTTTTGCTAAGTTTAATAATTTGTATGACATGCTTTCCAGTCCAGCTGTCTGCTTTAGACCACTCAATTTCAGCTGAAGCAATCCCAAAAAAATAGGGTTGGAAGGGTGGAGCAGTACAGGGAGAAGGCTGGAACAGTGTATTGCAATAGTAGATGGGGAAAAAAAAAGAGACAAACACCGATTTCTGGTGATATTTTCTTTAAAACTCTATGGCACACCCATGTTTTGGAGCAGAGGCATGAAAGCTGGCAACAAAATGACTTTTGTTTCAAGGATATGCCTTTTGCAGTTTTTGTCAGAATCCACACAGATTTGGCAAAGCTGTCAAGCTTTGAACATGATCTTGGCTCATGCATATTCAGCAGCAAGGAGCTGGATTTTGGCAGTGCAGAACAGCCTCTGCCCAAAGAGGCAGGAGCACTGCAGGGTGGAAGGTGAAGAGACACATTCCTGATGTTTTTTTGGAGCTTTTAGAGGATGCCAAGCCCTTGTGCTAGGTAGCCTACACCTCTGTGTAGGTTTTATTTTTGCCAGAGCAGCCTTGAGGGTTTTCCAGATCTGAATGGAGATGAGAGGAGTGGCAGGGAAGGAGACCTGAGAGCGGGAGCCTGGAGTTTGTTTGGAAAGGTGGAGGATCAGGAAAGTGGGAGAGGAGGAACAAAGAGTCCATGAGCCCTGGTGAGGATTGGCAAAGAGTCAAGGGCTTGGAATGTGGCCAGAAAAATGGGGGATGAGGTCAGGAGAAGAGGCTGGGGCAGGGCTGGGAATTAAGGCACACAGGTTTTGAAGGGATGAGAGCAGGTTGAGGAGGAGAACAGAGCCAAGAGCTGGGTTGAAGTAGGTGAGACTTCTGTTATTCTCTCACTATAAATTTCATCTGTGCTCATTCCAGGCTAAATGTGCTAAATAAAAAGGACAAGTGCCAGGATAAAGTCTGCCCCCCAAATTGAAACATCCCTGCCTTTGATCATGTTTCTTTTCCTGTGTCAGCACCTAGTCTTCAGGAGCTAAAAATTCAAGTTATTTGACCAGGTTCTCAGCTGGTGACACCTGGTTTAACTTTATCAATAGCTTCCTGTACAGATTATAAATACAGATTTATATAGACAGCCTGGTCCTATAAGCATCTTCCCACCTCTGTTATTTCCTGACATGGATTATGCCTTTAAAGATAAAATAAAGATGTGGTCTGGTGCTTTCAGACCTGTCAGGAGGCTGAGTTTTCTTATTAGTAGCCAAGAGCAGAGTCTGTCTCTTCCTCTGTAAATTCTCTTCATTTTACTGTGTTTTAAAATGCATCACTTCAAAGTCTAAAATATTTGACAGTCTGCAAATGTATTCAAAATACTGCAGCATTTAGCAATGGTCAAATATCTAACTATACATTATATACTGTCACATATATTTAATATATGTGCAAAAATGTCACCAGACAGAATAGTTATGGGGAAAATATTGTAATAAATGTAAAAATTGTCATCTACTGATGAAAATGACCCTAATTTATTTGGACTGCCAACGTGCATGTATATCTTTACTCTGACATTTTATTTTATAATTTTAATAAATAACTTAGTTTTAGCGCTTGTTTTCATTGTGTGCAATGTCCTGGGATGAGGTGGAAGTTGGAATGCAGAAGGAATCAAGTGGAAATTACTAGGTGGTGCCTTTTGTTTTCCAAGAGGAGTGAAGTAAAGTTTGAATGTGTTTTAATATTCTTGAATATTTAAATGCCCTGGGGCATCTTGTATTAAGAAGGAATTTTTTTATTAGTTTCTTTGTGTATTTTCTGGGTTTTTTTTTTTCCTTCTCTGTTTTGTATAAACTTCAAAGCTAATTTTTTTGCTTGTGACTTTCTATGAAATCCTGGAAAATGTCCATAAGGTCAAATGAGCTGTTTTGATGTGGTGTTTGGATGTTCATTCTCTCATTGTTTCTGAAGTGAACAAGGCTATGTTAACATAAAACCATGTAACAAGCTGGTTGTATTAACTAGCTGGTAGACTGGAGGAGGGGGATAGATTTTAATTCTTTTTTTTTTTTTTTTTTTTTTTTTTTCTTATTGATTTCTCTAGTCCCTATTTGACTGCAGATTGCTGTGATGTTATCTAGGGACAAAATCCATCAAACATCCAAATATTCTCACAGCTGCTGTGGAGCTCACATGGGAGTTCAGTGGGCTCCTTTTCAGGCTCTGGGTATTAAAATACAAGATATCAGTGAATCTTTCTGAATGGGAGTGAGACTTTGTAATATTAGTAGCAAAGTAACAGCCTTCTTTTCTTCTGGTAATTTCTGATCATTTCTCAGCCCACCAGATTTAACCACTGTATTAATGTGCTCTACAATGTTCTGTACCAAATATTAATATCAGTGTTATTACAGTGTCAGCACTTCTCTGGTGTTAGCAGATATATTGTTTTCATTATATAAATCTGGTCCCCACACTCCCTGCTTTCCAGTTTAATTAATCCTCTGTCACACCAACGCTGCCAAGAAACCTGTAGCTATTTATAGAAAGGCATCATATTTTAATATGCAAAAGATAAATATGACTTGGAATGTTACAAACTGTGCTACAAGTGGGATTTGAAAGTAAAAAATTAATTTGACTCAATAATGAAAGCTATAGACTTTAATGCTTTTCACCTTGTGAAAAATACTAACTCCGATTAAGCAGATAGCAGATTAGCTTTAATTTTGAGTTTTTTGACCTTGAGATCTCTTAGACTAGACTCTATGTGTGTTGAGGGGCCACACTCAAACAGGGAGAAATAACTTCCAGTTATTTCTTTGTGCTCTATACAGCCAGAGCACAAACCACAGGGATCAGGTGATAAAACTTTTCTGCAAGGAAATTTTTTTTTTGGGGGGAAAAGAGTTTTTGTTTGCTGTTTAGAAAACTGGATGGATAAGGCTTCACTGGTGAGTCACCAGCATTTTCCAAGATCTACCATATGGCAGGGAGGGATCTACTCCCACATCTCCTCAAAAGTGCCCAAAGATGCATAATCCTGGCTGTTTTCATCAACCCCCTGCATATAAATGTCTCAATAGGGAAAGAGAGGCTTCAAAGAAAACACAGAGATTAACCTCAAAATATTGGGCAGAAATAGCTTACATGTTATGAGTTTGGAAACTTGCACTCGTGCCAGAACAGTAACTTTCTGGTGGTATTGCTTTGCTGGCTAAAAGCACCTGGAGCTGCCCAGGGCTTGTATTGGATGTATCTTTGTTCCTTCTTCACATCCCCAAATCCAAGCTGTGACATTCTCCTAAAAAAAAAAAAAAAANAAAAAAAAAAAAAAGCTCTGTTGGCTCTTTCCCAGCTTATTGTGTTCAGCTTTATCTTGAGTGATTCTATTCTTTACAGTTTCTGCAGATTTAGTCCAGTAATTACTTACTGCCCAATATTTCCTTCAAGTTTTTGGTTTTTTTTTTGTTTTTTTTTTTCTGGGATTGATTGTAAGTTTGCCAACTGCAATGTCTCTGGCACCAGGTGGATATAAATGGTGGAGTCGCAGTACCAGGAAGCAATGTTTTCACAGTCTGGTGTTTGAATTCCTTTAGAGTTCTTTGGGGAAGCAGATAGGAGAACTGATGTGCTCACTTGGCTACTGTGCCTTTAAGAACCGAGAAATTTGGATGCTTTGTGCAGATGATGCAGTGTTGGACTTAGCTTGTCCTGTAGTCTTACTCTACAAAGGCCACAGGGGCTCTTAAAACAAGCTGATTTTTTCCTCAGTATACATTTTGAAAACTTCTGCAAACGTCGGGTTTAAAACTAATGATTGCGTGTTTACATATGCAAAATAAAAATCAATTATATTCTTAATAACAAATATATGTCAGTAATTCTGTTGAAAAAAGTGCTTGTGGAACACTCTCCATTTTTCTATTTAATATCCCAGCTGTTTTACTAGTTCACATTTTTCTTCAAAATACTGAGAGTGAGAAAACCATGTTTCTACATAAAAGTGCTCGAAACTATTTTTGATTTAACTCAAAGGCATTCAGGAGCAAGCAAATGCTGTCAAGTGTCTTCAGCCAGTAGATTTCAATTTGTATTTAATACTTGCATAACTTAAACATTGGCCAAGAGAATTTTAAGCTTTTTTTTTCCTTTAATTTGACTCTAAAAAAAAAAAGAAGTAAAAAAGACTCCTCCTGGACTGAGATCTTGTATCTCAAGTTTCAGACTGAAGTAAACTTTTACAGCCGAGTTGTAAAATAGCAGTTTATGAGACAAACTCTGCCAAAACTTTAACTATAACTGTGCCAATGTGCCATTATAATAATCCAACAATAATCATGGTCCATTATATTAAATCACTCGCACAGACAAAGACTGCTAACCTTTCCAAGTGGGGGAAAAAAAAATGTTCCTTTCAGATCAGGGGATAAATTCCAACTGAGAAGACCAAATGCTGCAGCCTTTAAGTAGTGAATACATTTACTTCTCCCCAGGGCTCAAATAACCCAACATTTGGTAAATGTTTAACAAGGACGAATTCTCCCTCCCATTTGCCCTTTTCTCATATACACTAGATTAACAAATTTAGTTTAACAAGATGATCTGTGTTACCCCCTGGTATCCCCCAATTAGATCCTTCCTCCTGTTATTGGCCCATCATCCCAGCCCATTTGTTTGATAAGAGGACCCAAGGTAATTTAGCTGTGTGGCAGAAAGTGTCTTCCACCAGCCCTGCTTCTTACACAACTCTCCCCCCAACACAAGGAGGTGCTTTTGCTGTTGCTCTTTCCTTTTTCCATGTGGTTTTTGTGGTGGTTATTTTTTTGTTGTTGTTTTTTTTCCAGGGATCTCCTATTTGCAGCATTTTGCAGAGGAGATTAGGTGAGCGTGGCATGTAACTCTTGACTCTGGTTATGCCTCCCCTGCAGCACGTCAGGAGCTAAATCAAAGCCTCTGCAGGAATTCACAAATCCAGCTTAGAAATCTCATATTTAGTCCTGGATAAATGCCATATTTAGTCCTGTTGTTGAGGACAGAATCCCTGTAGGTGCTCTGACGGGTTCAGGGGGCAGTGGCAGGCTGTGCCTGTGATGTCTTTGTGCAGTCACCAATCCCTCTGTTAGCATCCTCTATTTTCAGCTGGGTTTTGTCACATTTGGATGCACTGTTGTTTTATGTTGTCTCTGTCAAAGCTGGATGGATGGCAAACCTGTATGTGTAGGCTCAGACTGAGGAGCAGGTTTCAGATTTGGTGAAATCCTGATCTTTTTAGGTTTTGTTTGGTTTCTCTTCCCCTTCAATTTGTAAAGTGGTTGGGCTTCTGCTGTGGGAGGAAATTTGGGGCTCTCTCTCTCTGTTTTCTTGGGAATGTATTAGCAACTTCAGAGCTGCCAGCTTTGTCATTCTTAGATCTGCAAAGGCTGGGAGAGGAGCAGCATTAGGTTGGGAAGGACCTGAAGCCCATGTTGGTGACCTAAAGCACCCTGAGCAGCTGCATTTAATTCCAGAACTAGAGCTCCTACCTATGTTTAACACTGGAACAGAGATGCTGACAGCTGGGAAAAATCTCTAAATGCTTTTAACAGCCATCAGTGTCACTGATGAATAAAGCACCTTCCCCTGCTTTAATGGGACAAAGGGCTTTGCCTCTGTACTTGGGACCTGCTTGGAGGATTCTTCTGCATGCCTGTGTGTGCCATTCTTGCCACTGCAGAGTTTTGTAGGGTTTCCCTCCCATCCAGAAGGAAAGCCTGGCTGAAAGTTGGGCAGTGCTGGTGTGCTGGAGGAGACCCAAGGCAGGAATAGTGTGATGCAGCTTGGAGAGCATTTCAGCATTCCTCTGGGAGCTGCTGAGTTTTGTCACTTGGCTCCACTGGGCCTGATAGTGCTCAGTGACTTAAATATCCCTGTCAAAAGAGCCCTTGGATGAGCTCAGGATCATGGTGATGACAAGGACTGTGGTGGTTTGTTTTATGGTGGGGATGACCCTGTTATTTGGGTTGGTGGGCCTCCAGCTGAGCACCAAGCCATCACCATTCCAGGTGGCTTTTTCCTGGTTTCTGACAGACTGACCTTCAGGAAACATTCATTTTGGGACTTGCTCTTGTCATTTCTGTCTCTGACACATCAAATGAGATGATGGCAATGTCAGGCTGTAGTCAGCCTGGCTGTTGAAGCTGACAGTGAATATAATTTTTTTTTCTTGTGTGAAATCCATCACCAGGAGCTCAGTGCTGAGCTGCTTGCTATAGCAGGTGGGAATTGTACCATCTTCTTTGTCTCATATCCTAGGAAAGCACAGCCATGGGTTTCCTTCAGCTTCATGTACAGAGTGGTTTGGGACTTACTTTGCCTGTATCCATGCCTTATCATTTTGGTTGTGATTGCCAAAATGATAGGTTTGGGGAAACTCCTCCATGGGAAGGAATTTACCCATGAGCTCTGGAAATAAATTTGCTTCTGAGGAGTTTTTGCATGGAAGGGTCTCCCCATGTTGAAGGTGTGTTTTATTTACAGCTGCATCTTTAATTGGTGGCAGAGGAAAAAAATCCCACTTGTTTGTATTTTTATTAATCAAGCTGAATAGGATAACACAACCTAGGTGCAAGAAGGCACCAGAGGACTCATTTGGATAAATAGGACTCTTTATTTTCAAGTTATTCACAGAGTCATTCTGCTGTTCTGAGACACAAGGAAGGAAGAAAGAAAAAAAACCCCTCTCAAGTGCTTCAGTAACACCAAGAAAAATAAGTCAGTGGGAGGACTATGTAATAAAACTGTGTCACAAGATAATCACTCCTTGCTGATAAACAAATTCTACAGCAGAAACCTGTCCTTGTCATAAAGATGCAATTACCAGTGTCTCAGGGGTTTGAACAAAAGGTAAATACCCAGATGATGGAGCAAAGAGACAATAGTTCCTTATTAGCTCCTTATCCATCTCCTTATATATGTACAAGGGTTACCTGCCATTTTTCTCCACTGTCTTTCCAATAAGGGAAAACAAAAGTATTTCTATGTGCCTGAGAAAAGAATAACCCCTATAGAAGACATTCATTCATTTAAAGAATAACTGAACTAAAAAATTATATTTTTTGGATTTGACAGATCATTTTCACTTTCGGGGCTCGTATGTAGCAATGAAGTTGGAGCCCCAAATTCCTAATTGTTCAGGTTCAGGCATTTCAAGGCACTGCAGTGGTTTCTTTATTGAAATCAGCTTTACCAATACCTGTCCACTCAACAGCTTTCCTGTCTGGTTGAGACAGGAAATAATACAGGTTATTAATACAGTTTATTAATACAGGTTCAAGCAGTGCTTGATTCTGCAAAATGCCAAAAATAATCTGTAAGTCCTCAAACTCCACTAAGGTTTGCAGAAACACAAGAGGCACTCTAGACCTTGCAACATATTTTTATGGATGTTTAGGTGGACTTTAATCTTGGCAAGATCAGGAGGTGATTTCTAAGCCTGAGAGTTTGCTGCAGCTCAGGAACCTCGGGAAGGCTGGGAGCATCCTTGCACCAAAGGAACTATTTGGTTAGGATGGGATGATTAGTTGACAAAGCCTTTCTTTATTCTCTGTTTGTCCCACTGATTTTTAGCTATTTTGGAAGTCAATTACCCCAGTTTCTGTTCTGATAACATCTGGTGATAGAGCTAATGAGTGTCTGTGGAGCTGCTGATGTGTTTCTGGCTGTTTAAGCAGCCTGGTTCAGTTCTGGCTGAGTTGGGGTCCCTTCAGATGTGCTTGAAGTCACAATGTGTTCAAACAAGCTCTCTGCTTCTCCTGAAACTGAGTGGAGCCTTAATCCCAGACTAAGTGTTGATCTGGTGTAGTGGTGTAAGATTGAGGAGACACTAAAGGAGTTTCTCATTGATCCTTGCATCATCTTGTGGTGGGTCTACAGTCCTTGTGGAGGTACAGAAGGGTCAAAGAGATCTTACAGCTTCTCCAGAGCACAGCATTTCATTGTTTCCCCTGAGAATGAGCAGTTTTCTGGTGGTGATGTTCCCTGGTTCTGGGAACAAATATGTGTTTTGTGCCACCAGGCCAGCAGGAAAACTTGTGCCTTCAGGTTGGTCTTGTGCCCAGGGAAGGTGCTAGAACCTGGGATCATCCAGGAAGACTTGACAGCAAGTCAGTCCTGTCATCCAGGAAGTTTTCTGGGTCTGTTCAGATGTAAAACTCTCCTGTAAAATTGAATTTTGTCTGAGGAAATGGTGTGAACGATCTGCAGGGAGATGCAGACTTTCCACTCTTTACGTGTCCTATGTGAAATGGCAAATTTCCAGTGTCACTTGTAAACCATCTTTTCCTTGATGTGCAACCAGATGCCAGAGAATTTGCTTTAAGCTTTTGCATTGCACTGAAGGCCATAAAAACATCTCCTTAAAACCTCCTTTTTTGGTTGTAAGAAAGCAGCTGTCTAGCTTAGTGGGTAAGGCTGGCCCATCTTTGCCTGTTTTTATGAGTCTCATTTTTAGGTAGAAATTCAAAAATATCTTCCTCTTAACTACTGCCAAAAGGTCAGTGGAAAGTGCTGCTTTACCAGCTACACAAAACACTTTGGGGGTGGGGGAAGGATCAGAAATGAGCTGTCCTCTGCTTTTCTCATGGCAAACATATTCAAGACCAACAACTTTCTCTCTGCTCTGCTGTGAAAATGCCATTTAAACTAGTTTGTTGACATCCTTTCTCTCCTTTTTGCTACGAGTTTGCGTCAAAATCATGTATTTTGGGCAGGCTTTGCTGCTAGCACCACATCCTGCTGAAACCTTGTAGACCTCATCAGTTTGTCCCCAGCCATCCAAAGGGCTGGGAACAGGGATGGAGCTCCCTGTTCCTCAGAGCACTTTTACACAACTCTATTTTTGGCTCTTCTCTTGCTCAAATGAAACTGTCTGATTAAGTAACACATAGGAAATAGATTTCAGTCCAAGTCTGAATCATCAGGCTATTAATTTTTTAAAAAGTGTGGGTTTTTTTTTTTCCTCAAAATCTGTGCTCACTCATTTCCATGTTAGCTTTCCCCCCAAGAGGGACACTCAGGAAGTTTGTTCAGATTAGGTGTGAATTTGCAGTGTATGAGCTGTGTAGACACACTTGTGCAAAATGAAAGCTGCCTGAAGTTGGCTTGGTTTGAAAATGGGTTTAGTCCACCCCAGGTCTCAGTAAGAATTTTCTTGCTGTTAGCTAATTAGCTGATTTAACTAATCCTTCTTTAAAATTAATTTGGATTAGTTTCCTTGGCTGTCCCCAGAGAGACAGAAGTGCTCAGCTCTCCTAGTAACTAATGCCATCCCATTCTGGGATGGACACAGTGCTTCTGCAGCATCCCATGTTTTGAGCCCATTGGGATGGGGAGCAAAGAACTTGTATAATCTAATCTAACCTTGCCACCCATTCAGTCTGTGCACTTCACTTCCAAAGTTATTCCTGGAGCTGGGACTTGTATTTCAGGTACATCTGACCTTTTTCTCCAGTAATCAAGGCTCTAATTTCAAGAGAAGCCATGAGGTGTAGGTAAGGACTTTTGAGTCCTTCTTAAATCTCCAGGCTTAAGTGCTGGGTGCACAACCAGACTGTATGACATCTTTGATAATTAACATGCAGAACAAACCAGATTATTTTAATTAATAAATAGATTTGATGTATCATCACTGAGGATGTCAGATCTCAATCTAGACCAGGGGAGTAAGAAGTATCTAGACAGAATGGACCTTGCCTGCTTGTGTAGGGTCTGATGAATTGTAGCTTTTGATTCCATTCCTGAACTATTAGTCTTTTTTTGGGGTTTGGTTGGTTGTTTTTGGTTGGGTTTTTTTTTTTCTGGAATGCACTGAAAATGGACTTGAAAAGGGTAGGTGGACTACATGTACTTGAATGGAGAAAGGAAAAGAGATTAAACCAGTTGAGACTCCTCTGAGTTAATTGTATCATGAGTATTGTTATCAGTATTCCCTTATCCAATTGGAAGAATGTGATGTGTAATATTCCACAGCTATCTGTCCTGCTTCCAGCTCTGTTCAGTCTTCTCATTAATGACCTGCACAGTGCAGTACAGAATATGTTTATTAAATCTGCAGACAACACCAAGTTATAAAGGCCTGCAAATATGCAAGGGGACAGGAATAGGAATTTAGGAAGATGTATAGAAATTGAGGAACTTGTTAAAAAAAACCCAAAACCAACAGTAAAAAAAGAAGTTGTAAATTCAGCTGGGGACTAAGCTCACAAGTAATTGACTGCATGAGCATGGGATGCAGAATGTGCAGATGAAGACACTTCAGAAAAGTTTTGGTGAATTATAATTAGATCACAAGCTAAACACAATTTTAACCCTAAAACCAGGCACGTCCTGGTATTGCAAAGAAAGGCAGACCTTGTAGTTGGAATTTAGTGGGCATTTACCTCTCAAGACACTCTTATGTCACTTGGCACTGATAAGGTGTCGACGAGGTTTGCTACTATTCTTCAAAGCTGGAAAGATTTTGAATAAACACTGAGAGTATTTATGAGTCTGGGAAAAAATGGCTCAGGAGGAGAAATTGGAAGAACTACAGTTTTCTTGTCTTCTAAGGGACACTGAAGTTAGGTATAAATACTCTCTAAGTACATTAAAGACTTAAAAAAACCCCTTAGGTTGTTACCTTTTTTACAAGTTTGCGTCAGGGCCAAAATCACAGCAGGAGAGTTCCAGATTAGATGCTAGGAAAATTTCCCCAGAAATTATGGTAGCATTGGGTTAGAGCAGATTTCCTGGTGGGGCTGTGTGGATTGTGTTATTGGTGCTCAATAGAAACAGTTAAGAAAAGAGCAGTGAAATTAATATAGTCACCCCTGTCTTGTGGGGTGGCTGAGGATTTCTTGGGGTCTTTTTTTGGCCTGGGGATTTGAGAGCAATCAGTACAGCACCACTGGAGTGGTATCCAGGTGCAGCAGTTACTCAACTGGATATTTATACTACTGTTTTAATCTTTGCAGGTAATTAGTTGAATTATTTCTAGGCTCTCTCTGAGCAGCTAGGTCAGGATCAGGATCTTCTGAGAGCAGCTCAGTTGTGTACACAAGGACAGCTTTTCAAAAGCATGGCTGTTTTCTGGGAAGCTTTATCCCCAATCACACAGAGCATCCTGGACTAGAATTTGCCAATGCTTTTTTGCTGTCAAATATAGGAAATAAAATTATATGAATGCATATTTTTTTTTCTGTATTAAACACATCTAGAGCAATGTGCCAAGCTCCTTTTTCTCTTATAACTTCCCTTCCACAGCTGTTACCTCTGCATAAAACCACAAGGGAAGGGTAGGCAGGTAGGATGGAAGATCCCTCAATCAGCTTTTTCCCTGTGATGTGAGGAGGCACCACTGAAGATAAAATCCTCTCCCATCAGCACACATCTGGAAAATGCATTGCAGTGTTTTGAAAGAGAAGGCTGGGGGAGAGGTCACAGTTATAAGGCAAATGCCAAATTATATTCCTAATTAATGACATTAAAACATATAAAAACTTGTGAATTTCCCCAATTTTAATCATCTTTGGAAATACTCTTTTCTTTACATACTCAAGCATTTTCTTGGCTTTTATACCTTCAGAGTACAGGTAGTTTACTGCTTGGGACAGCAGTTATGAAGAGAAGACAATTTTTATGCATTTTGGAATAGTTTTGAGCAGTCATTTGAATGCTTCATTATGTGTGTATGCACCTCTGTGTCTAAATAATCATAGTAATTTTCTTTATTCAATTCTTCAAAGTCCCAGATGAAATCTAGATTTCAGTAGAGTTAAATGCATGTAATTCAAGATACAAAAAAAAAAGGGAAAGAAGCATTTTTACTGTACAGATGGGGGAACTGAATCACACAGAACTAAGAGACTGTCCAAAAATAATACAGCAAAACTGAAGCAGAGCATAGATCCAAGCCTGAACTTTGTGATATCTCACTCAAATCCCTAATTACAAGGCTGTTTTTAAATTTCCAAGTTGTTCCCTTCTACATAACAAGTGTCATCACTTAGGCCTTTAACTATTTTGTTTTTAAATTAAGCCTTTCTCCGCTCTGCTGGAACGCGGAGCTGGAAGCGCTAGCGTGACTAACTGGAAAAATGATGATTTCACACCAAAGCTGGGGAGATGTGGCCAAATGGATAGGAACCAGCCTTGCATCAGGCTGGACCCATTAGGTGTCACATCAAGAAGTGCCACATTGCTGCCTCCCTGCACCTTTGTGATGTATCTCACACTTGTCCCCTCATCCCTCGGTGCGGTTATCACTCAGGATCCTTGGCTTTGGGACACAAGGGCCAGCTGTGCTGTCAGGGAAGTGCCATCGTGGGAAGCTGGAGCTGCAGGCAGTGTGGCTGGGATATCAGCACTGCTCCTGATATTCTTGGGTCCCTCCTCTTTGCTGCTCTCCTTTTTTTTTTTTCCCCTGTTCTCGCTTCCCCCAGATAATTCAAACTCCAGAGATTTGATGAAAATGTCTACTCAGCAATTTTTTTTTTCCTCCCCTCCCCCCCTTTGCTTTTAATCATAGGAGCTTGTTCAAGGAGAAATATGTGCTATCTCATATCTCATATAGAGACATATGTGGGTGTGAAAGAGTGAGCTTAGTAAGGCTTTTCTTCAGGTTAAGAAAACAGCAAACTCGTTCTGTGACATTCTCTCATCCTCTGGTGACCTGTGCGAGGCACAGGGAGGGTTGCACATACATCTGAAGCTAAAACAAAGCTGAAAAACATCTAAAACACTGCAGTTGTTGGGTGGGGTTGGAGCAAATGAGCAGGTGCATACCAAAGCAAAATTATCTTGGGCTGTGCTCCTGTCCTGTTTCATAATCGTTCATCAAGTTTGGGGGGTAGAAAACTTCCAAGAAAAAGGGAAAGAGGAGTGGGAAAGAAATGGCAGTCCAGAAGTCAGTGGCTTTCCTGGAATCAGCCCAGTAGTTGCTCCTAGCTGCCTGATGCCAGGTTTTGGCAGAGATTTAGGAGCTGGGTGTCTGTTGTCTGTCAGGCCAGCGCTGTCAGTCACCTACGTTCAGGTTAATGCTTCAGGGAGCTGGCCAAACTCCAGGGGATAACTCGCCTAAATAAAGATATCATTGCTCTTTTCTTGGAACTAGATGTTCTTCCCTCCTCCCTCAAGTCTTTTGCTCCTTCTTTGTGCTGTGGAAAAAAACGAGATGGCTTTGCACAACTTTGGGGATGTTCGGATACAGACGAAAATTTCACATCCTTGCAGGAAAAAAAAAGAGAAAGGCTTATATCTAGAAACTTTAAAATTAAGACTGACCCAGATTAATGTGTGTGTGTGTGTGTTTTTTTCAGAACAGGATGAACTGAACAGATAGGCTGAAAAATGCAGTGAGTAATATGTGTAAACTCAAGCCTTTGGTATGCAGCTTAATCTGGCACAGCACCCAACTTGCCTGACTAATCTGCTTTATGTCAGCATGACAAGGTTTGTTGGAAGTGATGATATCTTTTAGTAGACCAAGTAATTTAGCTGGCTATCTATTAGTAGTATTAGACAAGGTTTCAGGCACATAAGCCCTTCTGCAGACCACCTGAAAGCTTAAAAGAAGGCATCACCTTTGCTTTGAGCTGACCTGTGGAAATAGTTGGGAGCTTAAAGCTTGCCTACTCTCTCAATCTTTTCTGCTTAGTCTTATGAGGGATTTATTCTACCTTGTCTACCTGATGTCTAGAGACTACCTTATCTACCCAAGAGTATAATAACTTCTTTCTTTCAAATGTTACTCTGTGTTAACAGGAAAAATTTCAGAACAGCTGGGCTGGGGGTGTTAGGTTTTGGGGTACCCAGATTTTCTTTGCTGGTCACCTGCTCTGTGCTGTGAATATTCTGTGTTGTCTTAAAATCAGAGCCCCTTGTGATGTCTGAATTTGTGTATCCAAAGGAGATGTTTAAAGTCAGTAACCACTATTGAAAAGCACAGATTTTGGAAGTTAATTGTGATAAGATAAAGGACAATAAATTAGTTAAGTTGCTCTTCCTCTATGCTGTTTGCCTTCAGCAAGGAAGAAGAAGAAATGAAGTTACTTAGACTCTTGCCTGTGTTGTGGATTAGAAGTGATAAAGTCAAATAGCTACCAAATGCTTTACAAAAATATCAAAATCTAGCAAACCACTAAAGGAATCTGAGCACTCAAACTGAAGCTGAAAAAGAAAATAATGAAAACCATCCTGTCTCATGAATAGTTTTGGTCCTCATTATAGATTAGTAGTTTTGTGAGATGATGTAGAAATGTTCCTTATTATCACAGCTTTATTGCCTACCTCTGTACATCTGTTCCAAAATTCATTTCAAAATGGCCAGACATTTCAATAATCCGGTGTGGCTTGGAATTTTCATATTGTTTCTGGTGTGTTAAAATCTGGATGGAAAAGCTGGTACTTTTAAATTTACAATTGCACAGACCGTACAACATCTGGGTAGCTTTGCTCTATTGCTTTCCCTGTTCCTTTAAATTTAGACTGAAGTTATGATGTGCATGAAAGGCTAAAGACCTTGTGTGTGGCAGGTGTTATTTCAAGCTGACAAAAATTCAGTAATATGTTCATTTTACTTTGATACAGCCCTTTATAAAAATGCATAAAACTCTGATTCCAACCTTGGCAATATAGTTTTAATTTTAAAAACAGGCAAATGGGGCATCTTCTGGACTAGGAGAAATTAACAGTCAACTTATATATGTGCATGTGTTTGTTTAAAAATATATTTGTGAAATTGCTCCATAAGAAATTACTTATTACTATTCCCTACAATTAAAGCTGCTCTGTTGAGATGCAGTTATGTCCTTTCTGGAGGATCAGTAAAATATTTTGGGCTCTTCTTTTCCAAGAATGACAACACGGAGGCAAATTGCAAACTTCTTATATATATTATATATAATACATCACACACATTATATATATATAGATTCCTTAGAAATGTCTTGATTAATTACTCATCCTTGGCAGTCCAGCCATAATTAAAGGGATCTGTTCAGAGGAATCTTTAGCAGAGTGAAACCTGCTGGTTCTAGTGGTCCATGCTGAGCTTTGCTGCTTTAGATGAGCTAAGACATAATTGATTTATGGCTGTTCTGCCCCAATACATCCATGGCACCCTAAATATACTCTGTGTAAGAAGACATCCTTATCCTGCAGGGCTGATGTTTGTATTTCTATTTAAAGACAAAAAATTCCAAACCAACAACAACCCCACGCCCCCCCCAACCCTCCCAAAATCGTAATTCATAAATATGGGAAGGGATACAAACTTTGCATGCATCATCCTTGTGCCTGATTGAACCAAAATCCTTGGGGAGGTTTTTAAACGCTGCACACCTGAATCTTCTGAATGACTCCGTGGGGTTTTTCCTGAATTGTTGTTCGTGTTTAGCAAGAGGAAAAAGAATTTTGGGGAAAACTGTGCATGTAACTAAATCCCAGCTTAATGGTTTTTACTCCTTAATCCTTTGGAGTCTCTGAGACACACATGGGAGGGTGCTTGTGGCTGGAACATTGGGTAAAAGCCCCATCCCAGTTGTGTTTGAGGTGGGTATGGTGCTATTTGGCCAGAAGAGGTCTGATCAAAACTGCATTTTCAACCTGACCTTCTCCTCACCTCTAATAACTTCCTGCTTGCTTGGTCAGGGAGAGATTTATGAGCAAGAACAAAGTGTGATGTGTCTGTCCCAGCAGCAAGGGAAACCAGAAAACTTATTAAGAGAGAAGGGAGGGGAGAGAATGAGAAAGGAGAGAGGCTAAAAGTGAGTCTGGGTTTCAGACAGAAGCACCTCAGCTTCTGGTCTTCTGTAATTACCCAGCCACTGAAGAAATAAAATGCTGAAAAATCAATTTTATAAAAAAATCAATGTTTTAAACAATTCGAAAAGCTCTCATCATTTTAAACCCCTCTACAATGTACACATTCAGAGCCCTGATCACCTTCAAAGTGAAGTGCTCCAGAAACTTTAAATTGTTCTGCACAGAAAAGGCTCTGAACCCCCATTTCCCTCCCAAATGGAAGCAGTCTTGAAAATGTGAAGCATACCAATAATTTTTAAATAAACCTCTCTGCCCAGCCCTGCCCGTGCTTCCATGATGTTCCTACATCTCAGAGTTTCAGTGTTTTATTTAAATTGAAAAAAATTCTGCTTATAATCTGTAAAAATTATTTTTGTCCACTATAATAAAAGATTTTTTTTAAAAGTTAAAAATGAGGGGCTTTCTCAGGTTTTTAGTTACTGAAATGAAGAGTCTTTTCCCATTAAGAGTTTTTCTATTTGTTCCTGTATTTAGTCCAGACAAAAAGTACAAATTGATGAGTGTAGCTGTTATCCTTTCCTAACTTACAGCTCTGTGCAGAAAGTGATTTTACATTGAATTGTAATTTCATTCACAAAGGGCTTTAGACCTTATATAATTAAAATACCTCAATCCTCTTCAAATTAGAAAAGCAAATTGTTACATATCATAAGTAGGTGCTTTTCACTCTAATGACAGTCACTTAGATGATTTATGACATACATTATTTTATATCAAAGTACAATGAAATAGGCATTACCAAAGGTAATCTCAGTAATGTCTGAAAAGGGATCTCAAACCTCAGTGCAACAATGAATGCAGTATTTAAAATGCAAAACCCAAAGACATTATTATGGTTTTGATTTCTTATGCCACAGCTTCTCCTGATCTGTTATATTAGTACAGCAATACAAAGGGTGTTTTGGATGTATTTTGCTAAGATAACAGACGGGAAAAATGAAATATAAAGTCAGGTTTTATGCAGAAATTGTTATCAAAGGGATGATAAAGTAAAACTGCATAATCACAAGGAAAAACAATTGATGATGTACAAACTGAAATATATTGAGCTCGTGGAATATGCTCATTTTCAGCTTTTAAGCCCTTGCATTATTAAAACACAGAATAAAATAAAATGCTTGGCTAATGTATAAACAAATCAGCATAAAGTAGCTCCTTGAATATGATTATTTTCATACTTCTGTATTCTGCATGAGGATTATCCCTTCCCTCCTCCCCCACTCCTGCTGCAATGACCCATTCCAGAGTCAATGGTGAGAATCCCAGTGTCCTCAGTGTCCTTTGTGGCAGGCAAATGCTGCCCTGCAACACTGCCTCAGCACAGGGACAAATGGCAATAAATGAGAACAAATGGCTGTGTGTTTGCCAGGAATACCTTCGTGCTGGAGATGAGGAAAAAAAAGTGCCAAACCATCTCAAGTGTGAGCTTCCTTCAGGAAAAATTGGAATAAAAAAAAAATAAAAATAGGAAGCTGTGTTGATTTTGAGTAAGAAGTTGAGGTTTGAGGTGGTTGCCTGCAGTGTTCTAAGGGCCTGTGCTGGTTCTTGAATTGGCTGCACTTGTCTGAAGTAAGGAGGTCCAAAAGTCATAAAGGGTGTCTGAGTAAGCAAATAAATGCCAGAGCTCCTTGGTTTGGGATGAGTAATTGTCAGAGTTTCAACAGTTCTGGGCTTTGGGCTTCATGAGGACAGAGGAGTGAGCATCAGGGACCCCACAAGGATTGGGAAACCTGGTTTGCAATGAAAAGTAAGGAAAACCCAGCCTTGTTGGTCAAGGATTATGGGAGACTCCATCACCTGCTGGCACAACACTGAGGGGGAGCACAAAGCCCCTGTTAAATCTGCCAGATTTAACCTTCTGAGAGAATTCCCAGCCTGTCATTCCATTCTCCCCCAAACTCTGACCCCCCCAAAACAATATTTAGTGGAGCTAAACCCACTCAACCTCCAAAGGTAGCAGGATGGAGATCATGAACTTCCCAAGGGCCGAGAGGGAAAAGGCGGCGTGCCGCTCATCCCGATAAAAATGTTCAGAAGGAGATGTCAGCTTTTCCAAGGGAGATCTTTCCCAGGAATCAGCTCTCAAAGAGCTGTGGCTGTGCCAGCTGAGCATGTTTGTCCCTGATGGCTGCATAATCGATGGTGTTGTGGTCTGGTGCTCCCTGACTGAGCCCCAGCCTGAACGTGCTCAGCAGTTTGCCTCTCATTTGCGTCAGCATCTAAATAAAGATGAATACCAGGGCTTTTTTTTTTTTTTCACCCCCCCCACTCTTTTCAAGATGGGCTGTTAATTTTATAACAGAAGAGCAATCTAATGACTTATATAATTAGGAGCATGTTTTTAAAAATTTCAGAAGAATTTTTTTTTTTTTTTTTTTTTTTTCTTTTCAGCAGCTATAATTAGGGAGAAAACGGTAAAGGTTCTAAGCACTGAGGTAAGTTCAGGGTTAGAGCATGGTACTAAAAACACCATGGCTGTGGGTTTGATCCCTGTATGGACCATTCACTTAAAAGGTGGACTTGATAATCCATGTGGGTCTCTTCCAACTCAGAATATTGTGTAAAATGGCAATAGCCAGATTTCAAAAGCACCCTTAACAGCAAGAGTTCCCCTTTCTCAGAAAATCTGGTCACAGTTTTACATACCAAACTGGAACCTTGGGGGTTTAAAAACATAATAAATTCACATTTCATTTTGAATAGAATTCCTTTGCAGTGCCTGTGCTTAAAGGGCTACTTGGAATAAACACCATTGGCAGGAAAAAAAACCCCAACATCTATCTTGAGGATAATTTCATATTTCGCCCTAACAAGCTGTTGTCAGTCCTGGCTCATTGTTCCACTACAGTCTCAGCTGAGAAAGTGGAGATAGTCATCAACAGGGTTTCAGTCTGGCTCTTGTTCCCTGCTGCTTCCCAGCTGGAGTGAAGCTCTTCCCATTCCTCTGATTTTCCCACCCAGATGAAGGGGTTGAGCACACCACACTCAAATATCTCTTCTGGTCAGTGCTGGAGGAGGGTGGAGGGTGTGAAGGCAGAGCTACAGTGCTGCTTCTTGGTGGGTGCAGAAATTCTTCCATGTGTTTCAGAAGCATTTTCCTGCTTTCAGTGGGTGATATTTTGATCTGCCCAACCTGATCAACGTTTCCTGCTTAGTCAGTGAGATAATAATAGGAAGGAATTCTTCCCTGTGAGGGTGATGAGGCCCTGGCAAACATTTCCCAGAGAAGCTGTGGATGTCCCATCCCTGGAAGTGTGCAAGGACAGGCTGGATGAGTCTCTGAGCAACCTGGTCTAGTAGAAGGGGGTTAAAATAAGATACTTCTAAGGTCATTTTCAACTCAAGCCTTTCTATGATTCTGTGACAAGGTCAGCTTGATAAGCAAGTGTTTGTGCTTCTGGATGAGGTGTTTTACTCTGGGGACAGTCAGGAAGAAAGTGGAAGGGAGCTTTCCTGGATAACACCAAATGGTCATGATGGGCATGGTCAGGGATTCAAACCTGACCAGTCTCCATCTGCATTCTTTGGTGGATCTAAAGTTGGATTCCTCCTTTTAACTCTTTTTGCCTTGCTGTGAGCTCCCCTGGTGTGGCAGGTGGGGTTTTGAATGATAAATGGTGATATGAACAAACCAGCAAATATAATCATGGCCTTGTGTTTAAAAACAGGATTTTTCCCTACCCTGCCATTGCCTGAAAAGCTTCAGTGACTGAAATATGTGCAAAGCTCAGACCTCCTGAGCAGACATGCTCTTCTGGGAGCTCCTGATGATGATGGTGTGGAAAAGAGCCAGGAAGAAAATTCCTGGGAGGGGGTGGTGGAATGCAATGTGAAGGTGGGTAACCATTTAGCTTGCAGAACTGATGAGTGCACCTTGGAGAGCAAGAAGAGGGACTTTTTAATAACAATGGTGAAGCAGTTTGACATGGATAAACTAGGTTTTGGGATAAGGAGGCTTTTATCATTTTAAAAAATTAAAAATAATAAGAATTTTACAAAAGGATTCTGTTAAGTATGGTTTTCCTATTGCTTTCTGTAGAGCCATTACCTGTCAGTTGCTGGTTTCCATGTCTAAAACTATTTTATCACTTAAGACTTGGAGATTCAGTTCCATTGCCATTAGTTGTGTAAAAATTCCTGCTGGAGAAACTGTGGAAAGATCATGGTGGGTGGTGTTTTTAAGATATGATGGAATATAGCAGGTGTAAGAAATGCATAGAGCAACAAGCTCTATAATAAGGGTTTCTCTTCTGTTTTACCAAAGAGGAAAAACTATGAGCTTTTGGGGTTAGGATAGCATTGTGGGGTGGAGGCTGAAGGAGGGATGGCTGGTGCTTTTCTCAGCTTTGTGGGGAAGCTGAAGTCAATACTTTGCTAATTCAGCTGCTTGTGATGGTGGTTCAGAAGGTTCAGAACTGCCTGTCCTCACACAGAGGAACTTTGTCATGTCCATGCCCAGCCTGGGTGCTTCTAGGGCATTCCCTGTTTTTTCCAGCATGGACTTACCTGATTCTTTGTCAAGGTGTGTTTGGTGAGAGCTCTTTACCATTGGATGGTCCAGGAGCAGGACATACCTCTATGCTTGGTGGAAATCACCTCTTTAGGACTCTTAATTAATCAGTACTGCTTTTCTTGGGTTTGTTTTGTTTTTGTTTTGTTTTTCATTAACTCACCAGTTCCATTTGTAATATCCTCATCCTCCAAAGAAGTAAGTACAATAAGCCCAGAAAATTGCTTTGAGCAGTGAAGATTTCTACTTGTAACCTGAGACATCCTAAATAGCCTAATGCCCATGTGGATTTGAGGGGCACTGCTCTTCCCTGCATCCAGCTTTTGTGCAGGAGAGATTGGGGTCATCTCACAGCTGGCTACAAAGCCTGTGCTCTTTCTGCCTTGGTCCCAGCTGTGTCTGCAAGCACAGAAAATCCTATTTTATACCCATCTCTCAGCCAAATACTCTGTACTCTCATCTTTCCCCAAGATGTCTTTGGCTCCTTGTCCTCCAGCCATGTTTCCTGTGGAAAGCAGAATGGGAGGGAGCTGCACTGGTTCTTCTCTCATTCAGGGTGTGCTCTGGCTGTTCTGTCCTCAATCTGCTGGAAGGGATGACCCCCAGAGGGACCAAAATTCCTTCCTTCCCAGGTTATTCCAAAGAGCTGCACCATATGCCTTAGAGGGTCATGGAGAACCTTCCAGTCTGTCTGGTCCAGGGTTGCTGGAGAGTTGTGGAATCTTGGTCCTGCATTATCCCTGAAATTTGGGAAGCAGTTTTTCACCTGCTTCAAGGGCACTGGGCTACACCCCCCTGGCCTGTTGGTGTGGGATTTGGGGAGCCCAGGAGGCAGAGTGGGTCTCCATGGATTGGGAGCCCTTCATGGATGGGGGAGGGCTAGAAATCCACTGATTTCTGTCTTGGATGCAGCACTATTCCTCTCTCCTTGCTTGGGTGCCATGCTGCAAGTGATTTTGAGAAGAAATAAGACGTGTCCTTGCTCCAACAGGATATAAAAATGACTTTATATTAGACAGTCTATATTTTATTGAAGTTTGCTTCATATTAGTGTCATAGAAGGCCTTGATTTCAATATAACAATATGGAAGTGCACGTGTAATTTGTCCTCTGATCACATTAATGCTAAACCACTGTACATGGTAGTAATGTTAAACTAATGTGACAGAATAATACAAGTATAAAGTGATGTAAAACCATTAATATTATAGAAAGTTATTCATTTTATACAAAGGATTCTAAGGAGCAATTTGAATAAAATTCCTTGTCTCTTTCTCTGATCTAGTTGAGCTACTTTGATCAAAAGATAAGCCTGATCAACAAACTTGCTATCAGCTAATTTCCATACAATGACTTCTTGTTCTCACTCCTGCTCATGCATAGCTCAAACCCAGCTCTCTGCAGCATCTTGTGGAGTGGAGGGAAGAGATGTGAGATCAGAGGTGAAGCAATTTATTGCTAACCTGGCCCACTTGGGCATGCACATTTCCCCAGTCAAGTTGAAAGGGCGTGTAAAGCTTTAGTGAATTGAGCCGTAAATGTTTAATTGTGTGAGCTGCTCCTTGAATACAATAGTTGGGGGGCAAGTTGCAACCACTAGCAAAAAAAAATGACTGTGTGCTGAGTGTAAAAGCAACCTTCTTTCACAGCAGATTTCAGTTTTGCTCAGAGTGCTGTACAGCATTTATTTTAACTCCCTGCAAACTTTAAGTCTCTGATTAAACAAAGTAGGAGCTGGGTGACATCAAGACGTGCCTTCCCCTCATTTATTCAGATCAGTGAGGACAGCCAACAAGAATAAATAGTACGTGAAAAGCCAGATTTCCAGTGAAATTAAATGAAAAGTTATAAGGCTGTGGTTTTAGGAACGGCCTCTCTTTTGTGGTTTTTGGTTGAGTGTGTTTGTCAGATTTTTATAAGAACATTATTGCTTTAAGAAAAAAATTTAAACCCTGAGAAATTACTCTCAGTCTAACGAGTTCTTTTCCACTGACTACAGACATCATTAGGGGATGGCTATAGCCCGAGGCTGTGCATGAACTTTTTCTTCTAACTGTACACTTTATGTATAATTTAGCTTTCTTGCCTAAATTATTCAAGCAAATAGTGAGTGAAAATAATGGAGTTCACTGAAACCTTCCACAGTATTAAAATAAAACAGTTTTTTACGTTGATTTGAATTTTTAAGCTTTTTAATCACGGATTTTCAAATGGAATACGCATTGTCTTCAGCTCTTCTCTGCTTGTCCCCCTGTGCCTTTTTTCAGCAAAAGGAAAGAAGAAAGGAAACGAACTTCAGCAAATACCCCATTAATTAATAAATCTTACTTATGACTACTTGAAGTAGAAGCAATAGTAATTAAGCAAAACCTAGAGATATAGAAAATACATTCAGCAAGTGTTGAACTACAGACTGTTCTCTCTTTCACCCCTAATAAGGTCAGTGTTTAAATACTGTTGAGTTGCTTTAAGCTGCAGAATGCTGTTAGAGAGCTCTATGTAATAAGGCTAAACTCTAAAAGCTAGCACAAAGGCTATGATTATTTCAGATAGTATTTTTCTAGCTTGATATAAGTCTTCAAAGAAAATTTCGCTTTGGAACCCAGGGGCTTGATCCTGTGCAAGGAAATTGGTACATTTTCAGGAATGCCTGAAGATTTCTTCCAGGTGAAGAATCAACACTTTAAATATTTACTATTGTAGCCAGTCCTCTGCAACCTTGTGCCTCAAATTCCTTTTATAGGGTATAGTGCTGATGCTGTTACTAATGTGGTAAGAATTATATCTAAATCTGAATGGTTTCACTGACTGAATGCCATCATGGAAACATATCCTATGAAAGTTAAGGAGTCAGTAATATCTGCAAGCAGGCTCTACCATTCCCTAGCTTTGGGTACATTGTGCTTTTATTGTGGATGTCTGTTAGGAGTATCATAATGGGGATTTTCCATATAGGATGGGAAAGGAGCCATGTCTAGGCACCTGCTATGGTTGAGGATGGGATTGGACTCTGCAATTCCATTGCAGATCAGCCAATAGTGGGGAATCTCTGTGGGATTCATGCATTGAGACCATGCTCTCAATGAAAAGCATGACATGAGGCAGAGATGTAAGTATAGCTTTAACTGATTTCCCCACCACACACAATAATTGATGTCTGTGGTTTGTCAGTGGGCTTTGGATTTATCCCAAATAGTCAAATGTCTGCCATCTCTCAGTGTCTGTCACCCACCTCTGCTCTTGTGCAGTGTGGCAGCTCCTGGATCCACAGTACTTTGTTATTCAGACTGCAGAAATACCAGGCCATTTGCTCCAGGAGTTTCCCCCAGCCTGAGGTTGTACATGGGATGTATTTCCACATCTGAAAATGAGGTTGGATTGTTTGAAAACAAAATTAAATCAACAGTGTGTCTTGGAAATTTTTAAATTTATGATTCTGTGACAAAGAAATACCCCAGGAGAGACCTTCTTCTGTGCTGGGTCACAATCCTCAAAAGTCACAAAGCAAACCAGCAGACAAGAGTAAAGGCAAGTTTGATTAACTTTTTTTTTGGTCAATTTTGCAATTCTCTTGCATTTTTTGGCAATTATCTGCATATATATGTATGCATATTATAAATCTCCTGCGTATTTTTGGCAAGGTAGCAGCAGGCAAAGATATCTGGAAGCCAATAATAAAAATAATAATTACAGAATCAATCAGGTTGGGGAAGACCTCTGAGGCCAACAAGTCAATCAGGACACCACGGTGTCAGTCAGACCATGGCACCAAGTGCCACATCCAGTGTTCCCTGAAACACCTGCAGGGACAATGACCCCACCACCTCCCTGGGAAGCCCATTCCAATGTCAAACCACCCTTCCTGTGAAGAAATTCCTCACAATATGCAACCTAACTTTCTCCTGGTCTCTGTCTTCTTGTCCAAAATGAGATTCGTTCTATGGAAACCACTTTGAAGAGATATTCACTCTAATTATTGCTGTGATTTTTTTTTTCCTTTTATGGCTTTCTTTAAAGGAGATGGTTGTTTTCTGATAAGAGCAGACTTTTTTTTATATATTGTGTTTATTAAAACCTGGTGTCCTGATTGTGGGGGTATTTTGTGTCAATGTTGGGCTCATTGCTTGTCTCAATTGTTTGCAGTCACTTCTGTGTATATATGCATCAGGGGCAGTTGCATAAATTAATTAAGCCAAATAGTTAAAATTTAATTCCATACAATTCATAGGATGTACAATCTGTCTTTTGCTAAAGAACTTTCTGAAGTGAAGCCTGGTGATTTTCTGTAATGATGGCTATTGACTGTAAACTTAAAAAAGGAGCAGTAGAGCCACAAAACGTGGAGGACCCTCTCATGTTTGCATTTTGGCCTTATTCTGTGGGATATTTGGTGTTGCACATGAAACTGATACTCATTTTTTATGTACAGTGCATCAGTCTTTATGCCTCTGGTTAATACAAGTGGTGATATGCAATCCTGATGTAATGGTTCCATGGAATTCCACCTTTTTACTCATCTACATTTATTTGCTTGCTCTTGAGTCTTCAGTGCTTGGGGAAAAATATCAGGTAGGGAAAAGAATAATTATAGAACTGGGAAGCACTTGAAATGGAGCTGCTCAGTTAATTGCCCTGTAAGGTCTAGACTGTGAAATTCTTTGACAGTACACCATCCTTTTCCCTGTGAATTCATGTTCACCAAAGCCCAGCTAAGCATCAGATGAGAAAATTCCTCTTTTAGGGATGTTGGACATTTTGTACAACCACAAGATCAGCACAGAACTGCTCAATTCCCTGCTTGTGTCAGGAGATTAAAACACTCAGTGAAACAAAAATGAATTCTCATTACATCTTGCAGAATAGCTGCTTCCTTTCCTTTTCCTCCTTATGCACTTCAAATTTCCTCTTATTTTATTTTTAATCTGTTTGCAGTAGGCTTTGGGTTGGTATTCCATGGCAGTCTATCATTTGACTGCCCAATGCACTGAACATTCCTGACTCACACTTGTTCTCACACCATAGTGGAATCTGTGACTTCCTCATATCTATTTTTTTTTTAAAAAACAAAATTTCCCCCCTTTTTAGTTGTGTGGTAGATTTTATGGAGTTTGTGTCCCTGGAAAGGATCTCTGGTCCTTTATGGGCTGTGGTAGCTATGGTATTTCTCTGTGCTGGTGTTTACTAGCCACCTTGCCTAAAATTTAATCTGCCACCAGTTTCCCCATGGATATTTTGTGTGTGTGTGTATATTCAAGGGAATCTCCAGACTTCAGGCAGAACCCAGGAGAGGGAAAAGCAGCTCTGCTGAGGTGTGCCATGGACATGATGAAGTACATTCCCCAGTTCATCCAGCAAATGGAATTTTTATGTCAGACCCAGCCCTTGTCACTCCTGCCCAGGGGTGGATTAATGGCTGAGCTGATGGGGCCATGGCCCTGTCTTCCCCAAACCCTGTGGAGCCCTGGCTTCTCCTGTCATCACAGAAACCTCCCTGGTGGCTGGCAGCCAGAGGGTGACATGAAGATGCATTGCTGGGGAAGAGCTCAGGCAGTGAGCTGCAGAGGGGGCTCCTTAAATGCAGCCTCTCCCACACCTGGCCCCCATTCCCAACCCACGTCTTGGGAAAGTCTTTCCCCTTCTCATAAACCTTTGGGAGCCTTTACTGCTTTATGGAGCAAGGTGCAGGAGAAGCATCTCGGTTTTGCTCCTGATTTTCTGCATTAAATTCAAGGAAACTCTGGTTTTCCTTTGGAAATGTTGGCTGGTTCATCAATTTCTCTCATCCTGAGTGGTTTTGCTGGAAGTTCCCTGCTGTCCCTGGGTTTCTCCATCCAATTCAATCTGTCTTGTTGCAGAGCTCCCCACTTCTTCTTGCATCTCTATTTTGTATTTATCCAAAATTTACCTCTTCCACCCTTCTTTTTTTTTTCTTTTAGCACTCCTTCAGTTTGAATACCTGAGCCAAGAATATCTTGGGTTGCCTTACCTAATGGTCTCCTTGTTTTTCTGTATTACAAAACAGATTTAACTGAATTGCTTTCAAACATTGAGGGCTAATTAGTTACATTTCTGTTTCTCTGAAAAGACTTAAAAATTTCATTCCAAACTTGCCAGAAAAGAAGCAAAATTTAGACTTAGATTATTTTAAACAAAAAGGGAAAAATGAAAGTTTGACTGCAGCTTACAGCACTTGTCTCAGACTTGTTGAAGGGAACTGAATACACACGAGTGACCTCCTCCATAAACACATCTCTCCCTTACTCCATGACTGTTTAATTATGGGTGAAAATGGGACAGCCCCAGCAGCAGGAATTTATGGCAACCCTGCCTAAAGCTTGATGGGTTGAGATATTTTTTGCAAGAATGTGGGAGACACTGGGATCAAAACTCTGTTCAAGCAGAGTAATGGCAGGGTTTGAATGTGTGGTTTGGTCCTGGGTGAATAGCTGAAATCCCCAGGCTGTTTCATTTGGAGAGAGAAGCCAACATTGATCTTTTCTGTGGAGATGTCCCATTTGGGGGTTGGAGACTGTAGGGAACATGCTATGCTCCATGAAACTGTTGTAATTGTGCTTTTAAATCCATTTGTGCAAATCTGCAAAGAAGTAGCAAATAAAAAAGGAATTCATGGGGAGAAAAATCTGTCTTTACTTGGTTTCTTATGAAATGTTACTTGGACCTTGGATTATAGAAAGGTTAAGCATCATCACTCTACTCATTGAACTATGGAATAAACCAGCAGCAGTGGTGTGAAAAATCCAACCCTCTAGGTCGTTTGATTTTTTTCTTACAAGTGTCTGCAGCAAAATGTTGGGGGTTTTTTGAGGTCTAATGGCATTTTCAAGCTAAATAAATTTATGTGCATTTGGTTTCGCAAGAAACAAACACTTAAATCTAGGTCAGGTTGAGAGAGAATTTCTCCTTTCTTTTCCCCTTGAAATTTTCATTTTCCAGGAGTGTACTGATGAGTCTCTCATTCTCTTAAAACTTTGCCCTCAAAATTCTACTTACCTATCCTTGTAAGGCCCTTTGTGATAATTACTTTTGAGAGCTGCAATATCAAAATATGTTTTATTGTGATGCACTTACTTCAGGACAGTGTGTTCCATGTTCTGCCAGTCCTTATGCTCTTCTGCAGGTGCCTGTAAGTACTCAGGAAATGTAGAAACTCAAACCAGTCTTTTCAATTTAGTGTTGTAAAAAAAAAAAAAGTTTTAGCTTTGCTACATTTCATTTTTATAATTCATTTTCTTGTGCAGAATTCTTAGGGGGGGTGAAATGATGGGTGGGTAAAGGAGACAGTAAAAAGAGAGGAAGAGTGGCCTTGTTTGGACCCAGTGCTCAAAGATGAAATCAGAAATGAAGGTTCATGGCCTGTAATATTTTCAGGTGCTTTTATAAAAGGCTCTTTTTTTTTTATTGTTTATTTTTTCCACATCTTTTAATTTTTAAAACACCAGCTCTGTCTATATGGTGGAGTTGGTGGCTGTGTCTTCTCATGCAGCCCCTGCATGGTGTCAGTAGTCACAAAACTCTTTTTTTTTCTAAGCTTGGTCAGTCTGAATTTAAGAGAAAAATCCTACAGACACCTCTGGCACACTGGCTGGAGACTCTTGTCTTCAACCTGATGTTCTCTGAGCCCATTTTTCCCCCTTTCAGTGCAGTGACATTCCTTATTAGCCATCATTTTTTTCCAAGTGAGATACACAGCAGATGGTTACACTGGTGAGATATGTGTGTTTTTCTCACAAGGAAAAAAAAAAAAAGGCCAACTTTGCAGCTCTGTTTTGCATTAACCACAGAGGTGTAAAATGCTGCCAAATTTGAGAGCATTTTTATTTATCTCTGGCTTGGCTTCATATGATTGCAAATGACTAGGCAAGGTGTGGAGAGTGAAAAGTCAGGCCCCGACTCACAAGGGAAAGGGGAACTGGCTGAAAGATCTCTTGGATTGAAATTCACTCCAGAAGGGAAAAAGTAAGAGGAGGAAAAATGTTCCTTCTCTCTTCCTCATGCTGCCCTCTTTCTTGTTGTGCATTTTTCATTCTGTTAGAGCACTTTTTATCAGTACTTTTACAGTCTGACTACTGAACCCCTTCTTCAACTAGACATTCTTTCTCCATGCCATCCAGGGAGAAGCACCTGCTTGTTTTTCAGCCCAACAGAGATTATTTGTCAGGGATATTGCTATTCCTCCTCGTCCTGTCAGAGATCCCATATCTGGTGCTCTTTGCTATTTTTATGACTTTCGTATTTTCGTATTTTGCTGCAAACGTTCATATCACGACCCCAACGCACTGGGTACAGCCTGGAACAGCAACAAAAGATGCTTCCTGCCCTGAATATCTCTCATTCATCCCAGGCCTGTTTCCCAACCTGTATTAGCAGAGGGGAAAAATGGGACAAAAGAAAACTGCGCCGCGGGGGCCTCGAGGTTTTTCACAAGCTGACATTTTTTGGGGTTGGCAGCCTGCCTGGCTTTGCCATGCAGCTCTTCAAGAGGTGGCATTTCAATACCACAGATCCAAGAAGGAAGGGGAAGGCGGGCAGCAGAGCTGATGGCCCACCCTGGGTCGAGTCCTCAGCCAGGAGAACCTCTGGAGACACAGGCACAGCCACCGCCGGTTCTTTCTTTTATTCTTTCCCTCCCGCTTGGTCATTATGCTTCAGCTTTGAAACTGAGCTTTGTTTCAGCCTGGTAGCCCGTGGCAGTGGACTGGAGAGAGGAGACTTTTACTGAGCTACCAAAGGCATTGTGTGCACGGGAAGAAAATGTGTGAAGAATTGAAATTATATGGTTGTACTGGGAGTTTGTTGTGGTGGCAACGCTGGCTCGCATCTCCTGGTAGCTAACGGAGCACGGTGGGACGATCTGGAGATGAAATGAGTTTGATATGCTGGGACATGACATTTAAAAAGAATGGTGAAATTATATTTTCTTATTTTCCTTTGCTCAGGCAGAATGCATCTTGGCTTTCTGTACAAAGTGTGTGATTGTGGGGGTGCTTCCAGTCTGGTTCTTGCCTTCAAAATAGAAGCCCCACTGTCCACTCCTCCCTCTTTCCCTTTTTGTCTCGTTCCTGTGTAGCCAAAGCACGTGGTGGAGTCCCAGCTCCTGAGTTTCCAGAGTTTCTCCTGGCCAGTGCCCACATGGAGCACTACCAGGGGCCTCCACAGTAGGGCTGCCCCCTGTGATGTTCTTGGAGACAAATGGCAGCAGGGTGTGGAAAGGCAGAAAAGGAATATTTCAGAGATGTAATTCCCAGCGAGATGTGGGATGGTTTAACTAAGCTTTGGTGATATTGGCACTCAAGAAAAAAAAATGGTTTTATTGGCCAAGTGGGGAAGAATAAGGGAAAGCTGAAGTCTGAGGGCAGAAATAACTATTTTCAACATATCTGAAATCCTAGGAAAGCCAAAGTACATCACTTATCCCACAGAAGTGATTGTGTGCAGATTGATATCTGGCTTTTTGCTGGTTGGCTAAAATTGTTTAAATGTCATCAGCCACATAAGCTACACGTTTTGTTTTGTTTTTTTTTCCTGCCCCCTAATCAGCTATCCAGGAAGTGCTTTTGATGTGCACTGTGTGAGGTGAAATGGCACATGAATAATGTCACAGGTGACACCTCCAATCTCTGTGTTCAGCAAGGTGCGTGCCAGTGAAACCACATCACAGGTACCTGCACGCTGGCAGGAACCACAAGAGGAGTGTGACCACTGCCAGGACAAAGTGATAAAAAGAAAAAACAGCATGAGAGGAATTTATCCCTAGAAATGTCCTTTTCAGTAGTCATCCATTCCTAATAATCCCTGTGATTTTTGAGAGAGTCATCCTGAGCCCTAACTCCTTCCATTGAACATGGAAATAATTATGGGTGTAGATATCCTTAATTTGCTTTGGTGTAAATTAGAGCTGGATGCCAGCTTAATTTATGTGCTCTCTCTAAATGCCTTTACAGATTTATTATTTTTTAAGATCAAAAACAAAGCACCCACCACATGATAAGAATGTTGCTGGTTTGGGCTGATTGCACTTTTTCTGTGTATAATGAAGAGCTTACTACTTGTGAGCAGGGAGAGGATTTAATGAATCACAAAAGTACATAATTTATTGTAGAATGTATTCCACACATATTTCAGAGCAAATTCCATGGAAAATGTATGTGAGTCGTATTTCTATGAATCAGACTCTCAGAATTCTTCCTTAGAAACAGCTTGTCCTACATTTTTATAAAGGAGCTGCAGCATTTATAGAGCACCATTGAATTAACATTTTGTGGTTAAAAACGCAGCCCAAGAAATTAAAATGATATTTGAAACATAAATCCTGCGTGCTAACAACTATCGTTATAAAAGCCAGCCAGAATCAACAGACAGAGCTTGTTTTCTTGCAAGGCTCTTTCTGGAGACCAGCTCTCAAAAAAAAAAAAAACATCTGTGCAAATGCAGGGGGAAGGGGAAAAAAATAAAGAGCCTCCACAGGAATAGAAGCCATCAGTGGTTAGGTGTGTTATAAATATATTATTACTTCATTGTAATGGCATACAGGCTTTGGCGAGACTGGGGGTGACCTCACTGGCTGCTGGACCTTCAGTTCCTCCCAGGGAAGGAGCCTGAGGGATGGGATTCCCTTTCCTGCACAGGTTGATGGGGAATGAGCAAACCCAGATCAAGTTCAGGGACTCCAGAGTTGATGTACACGTGGGTGGTGTTGGGTTGGTTTTGTGTCAGACCTGGCAACCAGGGCAGTTTTTGTGATCCTGCCTCCAAAATAACCTGCAGAAATCTTTTGTTGCTTACTCAGAGGTTCTCACCCATGTCTTGACCACCTCAATTTGATTGAGTGCTTTTATGAGTCCATCTCAGCAAAGTAAAATCCTCCTCTTACTGCTGGATGTTGACTAATGATTTGAGGGACTAAGCTTCAGGAAAAATCTTTGCTAAAATGCCAGGACATCTGTCTTCTTTAAAATCAACACATATATATGTTTTGGACACCCTAAATTTTAGCTGCTGCAGAAATTTCTGGTCAATTCTTTCTTTTTTAGTCTTAATAAAACACATTTTTGAGTAATAAGAAAAAGCTTTGCTTTTTCCTGGAAGATTTTTGATACAAGGAGAGAAAATTTTGCCACTACAGAAAACAGAATAAACTACAACAAGATAAAGCTTTAATGGAACATAGTCCAGATTTATCTTGTGCTACTTCTTAGCAGAAAATTATAGAAAAAAAATTGTGTGACTGTATACAAGTACAGACTTGTAGATGACCTCTGGTTTTCAATCAAAACTGGCAAGAATAATGGAGGAAATTGTATAATACACCAAGACTATAGCTACAAGCTTGAAGTTAATTTACTAATTGAGGATTTTATCATGTTTTGGTCACATTCTTTTGACTGTTCCCTGGGATTATGGGAACTAGACAGGGAGAAAGGTGATGTGCAAAAAGGGATGGGGGATTGGAGTTAATAAGGTGCTGGCAAGTTGGAGCTATCAGCTGCTTGGTAGGGCTGAAGTTCCTGTCCTCCTCTATCACTCCCAAAATTATTCTTGATGGCTGCAGCCCCAGATGGCTTCTTCAAAGCCAAGCAAGGAATCTGAAGGACAAGAGTCCCAAAACTAAAGGAAAGAAATGATCAATAATTGGTGCTTTTGTTGCTTTGCCTTCTTTTGTGGTCATCACAGCTGGGTCCCCGTGCCTGCCACATCTGTGGCACTCAGAAACTCTCTGTGCTGGCTGCATGGCACTTCCACTGAAACCAATCCAAAAGAACCAAGACACTTCAAAAGCCTCCAGGACATCACCCAATTAAAAGCAATTATCTTCCTTGAGGCCTTTCTTATCTTAGCTCTTTAATTTTGTAAGGCTACAGGGTCTAAATCCAAAACTGCATGCAGCATCTTTTGGCACAAGAGGCCAGTCAAATTCAAGTACTTGATACCTCTGCAGCCACTTGAGCTCCACCTCAACTGTGTAACTCAGACCTTTGGAGATGAGCCTGTTTTAGTAAGGTATATTATTAAATAGGATATTATAGGAATATAGGGATAGGATAATATAAGAATAGCCTCTACTTAGAAAATAAGCACCAGGAAATCATCAAAAACTTCCGAGGTTGTTTTGTTTGTTAGTTGGTTGGTTTT
>WEIU01007026.1:540344-595539 GCA_013389925.1 Aegithalos caudatus
TGTTTGTTTGTTTTTTTTTTTTTTTTTTTTTTTTTTTTTTTTTTTTTTTTATTTTTTTTTAATCAAATAAAATCCTCTCTTTATAAAGGAGGCCTGATGTCATGACTGGTACTGATCTGATTTTTAAATCTACACTTCCCCAACAGAGACCAGTAACCTCCACTCCAGTTGTCATCTTCTTCATTTAGGTGAAGAGGGGGAGAAATGTCCCCTTCCTTCTGAGCACTTTTCCTCTTTAGCAGCTGAGGGAAGGAAACAGAGCTCCTGCTGCTCTTTTCTCCCCATTCCCAGGGTGGCACAGCCCATGGAATGAGTGAGATCCAAAGATGGTTTTGGTGGCCATGGCAGGACAGAAGATTTGAGCCTGGTGTACAGCCTGGTCCATGAGCTGTGATGCTGAGCAAGCCTTGTGAGCATCATGGATCCATCTCAGGGCTGTGGCTCCATCCCTGCAAACACTTTACATCATGTTAAGCACATTGTACAAGCATTTGTCTGCCAGTTCAGAGGCTCTAACAATATGTCTTTATTCCAGAGATGAGTTTTTTCTGCAGCTCAGTAAAGCTATTACAGTAGAATATGGAAGAAAAAAGGAAACACAGGGCATTTTCCAGATTGTATTGCCTTTTTTATGTGTCCCCACCCTCCATTAAGTAGGTATTGCTATCACTGCAGTCAGTCTAATTTTGTTATCCACATCATGCCCAAAAGAAAAAAAAAAAAAAAAAAAAGGTAGGATTTTACATTAGCACTTTTTGGACAGGATTTTGCTGTCATAAACAGTCTCAGCAGGAGTTTCAGCCAGGGCTTGACTTGCAGTAATATCCTTGAAATGTCTACTTCTGGTTTCCTTACATGGGACATTGGTCCCAGCTTTTGTGGATCTGACAGATCAGCTGGTAACAACTGTGTATCCCCTGCTTTATATTCTGCTTTTTTAACTTGCTCATCACTAACTTTAAGCACAAAGCAGAAGGTTCAACAGCATCAGTGGGATAGGGCAGGTAACATCTGTGAGCAATTATGTGTGGGCTGAAAAACACCCCAAACACTGGTGCTTTACATGGAACTCAGTTAACTTTATTACTGGGTGTATGTAAATCTGAGTAATATTATGCAAAATATTCTATATTTAAAGAAAAAAAAAACAACCAAATGAATACCCTTCCTTGCTTTAGTATTACCTAAAGTCTTTAACACTGGTAAAGGGAGGATTATTTTGTTTATTTATTATTTATCCTTGCTGGTAGCATGTCCTTTCCCTCCTGCAAAAAGGAGAACCAGTCACCCAGCTTTGCCTGCTCAGCCACACGGGATTGTGCCACTCACCACTAAAGGCTCTGGGAACATCTGCAGGCATCTGGTAGATGTACCCACTCTGTCTGTCTGGTTTAATCTTCCAGCAGACATTTCAGATCCACTTTTTGAAAGGGCCATGTAAAAAAGATTTGCATAATTAAAAGGAGAGTGGAACTTCCAAAGGGATGGGTGCCTTCCTCTCCTGCCTCTGCTGGCAGCAGCATTAGCTGGCAAAGGGTTAAACTGGAATCCCAAAGTCCTTTTTAAACCTCCTGCTTGATGTTGCTGTTGCAGTTTGGGGTGGAATAGTCCTCTGGATGTCTGCAGGAGCTTTGCTTTTAACGTCACTTATGGCCTCAAGAGCTGGGATTTTTTCCAAGGCGTTTCACACTTTTCTTTTGAGGTTGGGGCCAAAGTTTGGATGTTTCAATACCAGGCATACAAGCCCCCAACCCCTTTCCCTGGAGCTGGCCTGCAGACCACTAATTCAATAGGAGACATGGCCTAAGTAATCCATGTTAATGATGTGCCTATTTAAACCATGTTGCCTGATAGGAGATGTCTGGTATCTATTAACCTAAATACCAATTACACTCTAGAGATGTGAAAAAGGTTACTCCTCAAGAACACAGACTGTAAAAGATGCACAGAAATGGATGCTGTTGGTGTGATTTTCTTCACCTCTGTTTTCCAAAGGGGAGAAAAATGTGCTTGGCAAATTTAAGGGTGGCTACTGTAAACAAGGTAATAGAAGCTGTGTCACCCGTTGAGCCATCACCTCAATGTGCAACCCTTTATTTATATTTCCTGGGAAAAGAGGTCTCTGGTTCTTGGAGTGAAGAAAGGGCCTGGTTTTGAAAAAAAAAAAAAAACAAATGGCCAGATCCCCAGGAAGGTGGAGAGTGGAGTAGTCCTGGACACCTCCCTGCAGCAAGTTCAACCCACCTCAGCAGAAGCTATGCCCAGTTATCTGAAATATGGAGCCAGTGGGTGGGGAAGGCGAAAAAAAAAAGGGCTGTTACTGCTGAGCCTTTTACATTGGTTTTGTTTACGTGGAAAATTTGTTATTTCTTTCCTGGCTAAACTAATCTGACTTGGGGAGATGGCCTTGAGCACACACAAAGCTCCTGCAGCCAGCAAAGGCCATAATCAGAGCAAGGCTCTGTAGCATTGTGGTCAGAGATCCAAATATTTCCTTTCCTTGGAATGCAGCTTCCCTTGTTTCCTTTGAGAGCAATGTCTGCTCCTGGCCCCCTCCCCTCTCTTCTGGCACTGCTGAGATAAAGCAATTGGTGGGTGTTGTAGAAGAAGCCAAGGGGCCTGCCCTGAAAGGCTGAAGTCTATTATTTTTCTTAAAGAAGGGGGAATTTGGAAGAGACACAATATTATTTCAAGTTTGGCTATATTTAAACTCTCAGCTTCCTCACAGATTGTTACCTGGTGTATGTTAGCAGGTTGCCATGGGCTTCAGGAGTGGTGATGTTGACACACACCTTCTGTGAAACTGAACCCAATTTTATTGAAAATTCCCATTTTTGCATGACTTCAGCCATAATGTTCCATGATCAGCATTCATTCTCTTGGTATGATAAAACTTCAGGTACGCTAAAATAAGGCTGGATGCTGCAATAATAAAATAGGTTTGGATCACTGGGAAGGAGAATGAGGTTGATGACTGGTGGAGATTTTTTCTCAAGTAAGGGTTGTCTCAATAGCAGTGAAAAGAGTTGAATTGACCTCCCCTTCCTTTTTTTTCTATTTTTTTTTTTTTTTTCCATCACTAGGGGCATATTTCCTGAAGTCCCCATTGAGGTTAGATACGCTGAGCCTATTTGCATACTTGGAAGGGATCCCCTTTTAGAGGAGTACACTGAATACCTCTTGCATTTCATATTTAGCTTCTAAATATAAATGCAGTCTAGAAGGAGTTTGTCTGTGAAACTACCCTCACTGCTTGCTTTCTCACCAGCCAGACTTCTTAATGGTGTGATTTCCTATGCTGGGGAAGTTCTGATTACAACATAGACACAAATATGTGTGTTGTGCACCCTTGTTTAATTGAAAGCCTGAATATTTAATGCACTGAGGGTGCACATCTATTTACTGAGCTCACAAGGAAGCCTACAAACCCTGAGCACAAATATCCCATAGATATGCAGGCCAAGACCTGCATTTGCACTGTTTTGGGTAAAGACAAGAACTTCTGGACTGCTAGGGCAATTTGGCATATTGGCCTGGCGCAGAGCAACGTGTGATTAAAAAACAATTCCTCAGTGTGGATCCATTTGAATACCAAGTTATTTTATAAAGCCTTCACTGTGTGTTTTGAATGCACATTTGCTGTTATGAATAACAGGAATTGTTTGGCTTGGCCTGCCTTTGTGCTGATGCCAGCTGGCACAGAGCAGAGCTGTGACACATGACACTACAGCTGTGTCCACATGTTTCTGCCTTGCAGTATCCACTTATATAATTTACTTTTTTGATCCACAGTCGAACTGTTCAAGTGAGCATAATTTCCTTTTTGATCCAGAGTCGAACTGTTTAAGTGAACTCATCGAATTACACATACCAGCCACTTCTGTGAGAATACTTATTTTGTCATTGTCAGAAATCTATACTCACTGTTAGTCATTTGTGGCAACACAGCAACTTTATTAAACCCAGTCCAGTAAAAAAAAAAAAAACAAACAAAAAAATCCCTAATATTTGCCAAGTATTTATTCCACTTGATACACTTAAATTGCAAGACAATAGCTCCATATTTAATTAAATGAGCCATTAAAAGAGTAACTAATGATGACCTTACTGGAACTGATAGACCAGACCACGCTTATGTTTTCATGTACATCATTGGGATGTTATTTGCCATCACGCTTGGATTTGCAATTGGGAAACAGGAACCTGCTACATCCAACTAAGAAATTTTTGTGCCTTTCTTTTTTTTTTAAGGCTGTTACAGGAATAGTTCCTATGTGATACTGTATTTGAGATAGATAAACTTGGAATATAGAGCTGAAATTGAACTTTAACCTAAAGGGAGCATAGTATGCTGAAACTCTTGTTGAAGAAAACAAACTAGCTCAATTCCAGTTATCGAAAACCAAGGCAGGAAATAGAAAAAAAAAAAATAATAGAGAAAAAAGATGTATAATAAGTTTTTTCAGCCTGCTGGTAAAGCAGAAATAACATGGCAGTAAAACAGACAGCATTTTCATGTAAGCCTATTTTATTTTATTTACCTCTTCAATCAGAGTGAAACAGGAGAGGGCATGGATTTAGCTTTTTTCCCCTCCATTTAGGAAACAGTACCCAAGCGTTTTATTCCCAGTGCAGGCTGAACTCCTCTGCAGTTTTTGTGCTGTCTTGCCTTAATTCAGTGCAGCTTTGCAAATGTCAGGTCTCCTGCAGACCAAAGTGGCTGTGCATTATCTGCCTTATGGTGCTGGTAGAGCAGAGCACTGTTACAGAGCCAGGGTCACAAGTTCATGGCAGAAATGATTTCATTGTAGCCTGGAGGAGGGAGCCCAAATTCAGAGATCTGGGAGGAGAGTGAGGGCTGATGCTGCTGGGTGCTCCCATCCCAGGCTCTCTCCTTGCTGGCTCTTGTAGAGGGGACAGGGAAGGTGTGGAGGGGGCAGCATCACATCGATGTCCTGTGATGCCTTAAGTTTCAGCTTTCCTGTCTTTCAGACTCTCTGCTGCCCAGGGGGGCAGTTCTGAGCCTCATATTAAGCTCATAACTGAGCTCAAATAATCTCTCCTCACAGAGCAGGGACACAAAGCAAACCCTTTTCCTGCTGCACACCAAGGACAACTTTCAGCCCCAAAGCACAAACAACTGAAGGGGCTGCAGGGAGGAACAAGAAGGATGGGACCTCACAGCCTGCAGCTGCAATTGGACAATTAAACCCCAAGGTGCACATGGACCAAAACTTATAAAAATGTGAGACCTGGTGAGCATTTGTCCATTTTGTGACCATTTTGGGCCCACCTTGGGTGCAGCCCTGGTCAGGCCCTGTCCTGCTTGAGATGTACCCTAAAATCCTTTCCATACATCCCTGCTTTATCCTCCAGCTCTGTGCAGTCTCTGTTCCAGCTCAGCCTTCCCAAGGCATCACCTGTGTGCATGTGGTGACCTGAGCTGTGACACAGATATAGGGATATACACATTTCCCTTTTTTTTTAATCATATATAAATATACAATATATATATACACACACAGCTATAAATGCATGGGAAAAGCTGACCTGAGTTTGAACACAGTGCACTGTGGTGAGAGCTGAGACATGCATGACAACTGAATATTAAATTCTGTTAGCACTCGGAGTTATTCAGCAGCAAAGAGCTTTAAAGAAACCAAAGTAATTCAGGTTTAACAACAACAACAACAACCAAAAAAAAAAAAAAAAAAAAAAAAAAAAAAAAAAAAAAAAAAGAAAAAAAAGAAAGAGAATGTGTAGAACTTTAAAAATCTGAGTATTTTCTCAAGACACTCAGTAAGTATTATGTTCTTGGTCAATAACATTGCCTTTATAATCACATTGACAACGTGTGCAGAAACGTATGTGGCATGGCAAATTGCAATTTAATGTCAAATGACAATAAAACAGTCAGAGATCATTCAACTGAAAGAAAATATCACTTTAATTAAGCACTGCACAGGATAGCTGTAACAAATATGTTATTAACACATAAAGTACTCACTTTCAGGTAAGTTTCACTCATCCCATTGTGCAGAGCTAGGGCTGCCTGTGTAATCAGATCCAGTTCCCCTTGAAGCCTTTCCATTTCAATGACTCATGAGTTACCACATGTACTGAATTCGAGGCAAAACTCAGGAAAATGTGCTCTTATCCTTCATGACACTCTTGTGTGTTGGGTTTGGTCTCTTTTGTTTTTTTTTGCAGAGAGGTGAACCTCCCCCAAAAAATTTGGTTTTCTGATTTCTGGGGCTTCTCCCAACTCTCTGAATTTTTAGTGCCCACTGCATGGAGCCTGAAAATCTCATGGACAGGCTTTTCCAGGTGGGATTTAGAGTCAGACTCTGAAGGAGAACCCAAGACTTTGCTTATTTGTGAATTAGACAGCAGCAGGGTACACATGGTACAGACACCTGAGAGAGAGAAGATACTGAAAGTCAGGAAACATGGATCTGTATAAGTGCAGGAAGGCATTGATAAAATTTTTTCCAAAGCCCTAAAACATTTTTCTGGTCTTTAATACGGTTCTTGTTCAATTTTCTTGTTTTCTTCTAGTTCTCCTAAATAGACTGAAAAAACAAGGCTGAAATACAGTAAAATAACTACTTGCTCTTGTACTGTTATCCAGACTTTTTACAGCCAGTTTCATCAGACAAATTTCAATTGGTGTTTGGTTTCTTTAGGATGGACATTTGCATGAAATTTAATATTTTTTTCTAAAACCCATGTTTTACTGGGGGGTGGGATAAATGGCTGCTATGAAAGCTTGGTAAGAGTCAGAGGAAAAATCCACCCTCTGTTTCTTGTTCTTCAAGTTTTGTTAAGGAGGAACAAGTAAGCTCTATGTACAGGTTGTGAGAAGCAATCCCAAAGTAATTAAGGTAATTAAGCATTTTTAGATATTGGACAACTCCCTTATATTGATTTATATGCAAAGAAAAATTGAAAGGTGGCTTGAGAACTCCACAAAGATCATGAAACTCCCAGAGTGGCCAGCTCAGTGGGATGTCTTTTTCTTTCTTGACTCTGAGTTCAGTGTTTAAAGCAATTAATGTGAGAGCTACACTGAGTGAAACACTGACTAAAAAAGTTGATGTACATCTGTGCCAATTGCAAAGGGTTTTATCACAAATCAGCCAAATAAATGCCACTGTTTTTGCTTTGAATCAAGCCCTCAAGGTGTTCAGTCCTTCCAGCCTCAAGCTGTGCTGTTCCTACCTGAAAGCTGTCACTCTAAATAGCTGAGTGTCAGGCTTTCCTGTGGAAACAGAGTTGATGCATCTAATAAACAGCAATGTGTCACCTGGAACTGTGGCATCCTCTATGATGAAGTGCATCAAAGAAAGTGAGCATTATTGTTTTCAACAATAATTTCTGTTGCATCACCGTGCAAAAATTTTCAAGTGATGAAAGCACTGAATGATTTTTTATCTTTTTTTTTTTTTTTTTTTTTTTTTTTTTCTGCAGCACTTTTACATTCAGAGGGAAAATATGTGATTTGGCTGGATGTGCATGGAATAATGATGTAATGTTTTGTAATCTCTTGTCAGTTTGGGAAGTTTTTGTGAAATGGAAGAGTTCTTCATCACCCTTACTCTCTGGGTTGGTCCTCTCAGCCCGTGGGTAGCAGCAGTAATTTTATGCCAAATTTGAGAATTATAAGGGAGTTGGTGTTGTCATCAATCCATGGTGAGGAAAGTAGGGATGAACTGTGGGAGAGGAATATCTGAGGAGAGGGGTATTGCCTCCTTTTTTTTGTCTTGTAGAATATTCCATTGATTTGATGCAAGGTGTGTGTTTTTTCCTTGTTTTTCTTCTTATACTAGAGTTTAGTAAAAAAATAGACATTTAAGACATTTCTACCTCTTGTGAACTGCTTTTTCAACTATTTCCTAATTTACTAATTGTCTTCACTCTTGGAAACATCCCCTTTATCCATTGACAACATCTGATTAGGTAATTTTGGTTTTCTTAAAGAAATCGGGGATGTAGATTTTATTTTTTTTTAATTAATTTCTGTCCCATTAATAGGAACCTAAGTCTGCACATTGAGCATGCCTAATTTGCTGCTGAAAATTTTAACTACCATTCCCTTTTTAATCAAAGTCATCATGTGGTATTGCAGGTTTAAATTCTTCAGTCACAGTTCTAACTATAAGGAAAAGGCAAATGAGTGAGAGGGATTTGAGGCATATTTGGGGAATCATAACTTGTAGCCTTCAAATTTGAAGCAGCCTTGTGGGATAAGAGAATTTAGTCAAATGCTGGACAGGGAAGAAATGTGGTGTTTTACTTTTGCTGTCTGAGAATCCTGGTAGTAAAACAGCAGCCTAAGGCTTTGGGACACAACATGAGAGTTATTTGCAAAATGATTAATGTTTGCAAAACTAGCATAAAGAAAAACATGCCCTCTTTCTGTTGTTTTGTTTTGTGTGTGTAGCCCTGCCTTTTAAACTCTATTTATTAAAAAGTCTAGCATTAAAAAAAAAAAAAAAAAAAAAAAAAAAAAAAAAAAAAAAAAAAAAAAAAAAAAAAAAAAAGAGGAAAAAACCTAAATTTGGTCTATTGCCTCCCCAAGACCCATTTACCATCCAAAGAGAAGCTTTTGACAGAAGCTTTTCAATCAGCCCTACAGAGGTTTTTGGGAATATTTGGTGGCTCTTTGAGCAATCTCTCTGGACAGATTTGTTTGGAGGCATTGCAATTGATAGTTTAGGTGAGTGCTAAATAACTGTGGCTTTCCCTTTTGCTAAACAACCATGACACAATGTGTTTTCCAATTGCACTTCTAGTTGCAGTGGTTACCATTTTAGAAGAACCATCTGCCAACTGTTACCATACTGTGGTATCTGAGGTCCCACACTTATTTCCTATTCTGAGGACACAGCAGACTACACAACCTCTAACAGAACTTTAAGGCAAAAGTTGATTAATGTTGACTTTTTAATGGTAACCACTGTGATTTTTTTTTTATTCCTATAATTCATGGTATTATGCATAATAATAATATGAATATCACTGAATTATTTATAAACTTATGTTGGTAAATAATAATGAGGTAATAACAGTGAATTATTTCTATATTTACACCAGTAAATAATGAGGAAGAGAAATCATTTAGGGCAGGCTCAATCTCTCACTAGCCCACACCAATTAAAGCATGTTTGCAAATGTATTTTCTGCCTTGGGGAGGTTTTAGATTCCAGAAAACATTTAGAGGTTATGATGTTCAAGCAAAGCCCCAGCATGATGCTTTAGCAGCAGTTCTGCCACCATCTTTGGATTTATAAATGGAAATGAGAGAGAGGAGCTGCATTTACTGATGCCTTGCATTGCTGAGCCTCTTGCCATTTGTGTTTCCATTTTTGAGGATGTTCAGGTGTGAGAGTGCAGCAAATAGCTGTAGGAAACCCCTGAAGGTGGCAGAGATGAGAGACCTCCCCTACTCGTTGTTGTAAAAAGAAAATTGAAAGGCAACTTGACGTGAGGAAGCTCTCGGGGGGAGAAAGTACCAAGCAATACAAAATTGTTTAATTTGGTGGATAAATGATGCAAAACAAAACAAAACCCGTATCAGGAAGCTGAAATGAGACAAATGCAAATTGGAAATGTAGGTGCTCCTGGTATAAATAACTGCTCAAACAAACTGCCAGTATGAGAGGTAGATTTTTGTGCTTCCAAATTAAGACAGAAGGCTGTTTACTAGAAAATAGTTTCCTATAATAGAAGCACAGTGGGAAAATAATTAAAAAACCCCCCTTAAACTCACCTGTTTGAAGTTTTCCACACAGAAAAGAGTCAGCCTAAATTAGTAAACCCTGTTTTTCTGCATCTATCTGTAGCTGAGCCATGTGATTTTGGCTGAAGGCAATTAGCAGAGTTTACTACAAGGGTAACTTCATCCCTGGCATTTCATAGCCTGTGATAAACAGTTCAGCCAGGACAAAGCTGTGTTTCCCCCAAACTTCAATTGCATGGAGCTGCTGCGTGCAAGCTGTGGATGTTGTGGGAGGTGTGGGACGTGGGATGGAGACAAGGAGGGTCTGGGATCCATTTCCAGCCCTGCAACCACAACTGGCTGTCTTCAGGCTATTCAAATGTCAGAGCCCTGCTTTCCCACTTACAAAATTGGCATAACAGTATTTACCTTGTTAAGGAAGCATGTCATGATCTTCAGCTAAAAAATGTTAAGGGCTATTAGTATTTATTATTGTGTTGTATTTTTTTTTTTCACTGTGTTTGTTCAGATTTACTTCTGCAAATAGTCCTGGCTTCTCTTCTGAAAGATGTCACAAGTTGCTGGATGGGAGGTGATTTTCTTAGTCTCTAGTTCAGAAGAGGGGAGGGCCCCCTTTTGGACTGGAGAAGAAGGTGAAAAATTAGGGGTTTTTTTATACGGTCATGTCCTGCTGTGAATCTCTTGGATATGAGGGGGAAGTCAAAATTGTAACATGAGCATCTCCTGGAAAGGAGAAACATTGAGGAATTGCTTCTTTTGCTTTTATAACTCAGTTCTGAGAGAAAATTTTTCCTTTAAAGCTGTTGTGTTACTTAAAATACGAATGAGATTTGCTTCCTGGTGTTGTGTGAGATGCATTAGAGAGGAATGTCTGCAGGAGAGGGTCAGAAGAAACTGGTGATTGTTTGCCCACCTGCCTGATTGAAGGTGCTCAGTTGAAACACACCTTCCCTCCGTGGGAAGTGCTTTTTTCCAAAGGCATTTCAATCACTCAGAGGCACAAGCCCCACTGATTTCCAGTCTTGTCCAAAATGCTGCTGCAGGATCTTGGTTTGCATCTTCCTAAGGTAGGTTCAGGCAGCTGGGGACCCAGCAGAAATAACATCAGGAGGGACATATCTTCTGTGCCATGTGTCCCAGCATGTCAGCTTGAAACACTGCCTGTCTGATGAAGAAGAATGAAAAAAAACAAGAAAAATCCCAACTAGTTTGTGAGCAGCTCCCATGCCTGAAAAAGCAGATGAAGCTGTCAGCAAAAAAATTGTCCACTGCGTTTTGAACTCTGTTATTGGAGCAAGGATATTTTTGAAGAAAGAAAAATTTTTAGAAAAGGCATAAAATGGAGTTAGTCCTTTTGAAGAAACATTGGGGAAGCCAAGCTCCAGCTTCCAGAAGATTTTTTCCCCACCACAACTATCATTAGCCAAGTTGTAATCCATGCAAAAACGAAGACAAGTTAAATGGCAGCAGAGCCTGTTGAGCATGGCTGCAGCAAAGGCCTTGGGAGAAGGAAAAACAAATCCCCACGGGATTCCATACCTGCAGAGCTCCTTTTATCTTTCATTAGCAGATATTGTGTGTTATTGGACAGTACCTTGTTGCAGTTACTTGCAGGAACATTTAATCAAATAATCTATTCTTCTCCCAGGCGGCTGAGCCCGCTGCAGTTTTATAGTTACCTACTTCAGCTGGAACAGTTCCTTTCAGCTGTAAAAGCAAATAGGCAACATGGAAAAAAGTCTCATTTTATCAAAACAGACAGAACTATTCCAGCTGCTGATATTAAGGTAAAAATAGCAAGGTTAAATGTTAAACAACCTCTGAGTGGACTTTTATAACTACAAAGAAAGCCTGGCCGGTTGCTCTGAACATGCTTTCCATTTAAAAAAAAAAAAAAAAAGAAAAAAAAGAAATTCTTGTTTTACTTCTCAAAAGAAAATTTATTTTCCCCCGTTGCTGATGATTAATGGCAGTGGAAAGTAGTTCCCTTGATAACAAATATATCAGTAATGCGTGGTGCTTCCTGCTCTAGCATCTTGTAACTCACAAAAGTTTCCATGGCCAGATTTGAATACTCCAAGTGCTAATAATGTCTGCTAGTCAGCCTTCCTACTGCTCAGAAAATTTCACTCCTGTGGCTTTTTGGCTTGTTTTGAGAAATCACTGTAGAGGTTAGTGAACTTTTCAATGTGTTGGTATTTAAACTGTGGTCAGACAGTGAAGGAGGAAAAAAGAAAAGAAATGAGAAAGGAAAAATGTTCATTAAAAGAAATTCCCTCTTAATAATTGTTTATATGATCACTTGTGTAGGAATTGAACTGATTGCGAAACCTCCACGTTAAAATTCCTCCGACTCTCAACATATCTTGAAAAATACAGTGCATTAAATGAAGAGATGCTTAAAACAATGCTGGGGTTTTATTCCAGAGAAACATTTGGACACTTTCACTGGGAAAGGAGGTTAAAAGGTTGTCAATGCTTTCTCCAGGGGCTCTGTCTGACAGTGAACATGTGTTTCCTCCCTTTAATCGGCTCGCCAGTAGCCAGAAAGCTGCTTGTTTTCTGCAGAGGTTGTCAAAAATGATTTCAGTCTGGAGACGATGAATGATAAAAGAGGTTTTCAAACACAGTTTTGCACTGTAGCATTTGCAGTCCCAGAGAGGATGGATTGTATTACAATCCCAGTGCAAAGGGCCATGTTCCCGTAGCAGGGAAACAGGGCCTCGTTCAACCTGTTTGATGCTCCCACTTACCTTTCAAACTTGAAAAACCAAAGCTGGACTTCAACTAAAGGGAAAAAAAAAAAGAAAAAAAAAAGAGGGAAAATATCATCCCAAGAGTGTGTTCCTTCTCTCTGGTAAATTAAGTGGTTTACCTTCAGTAAAGTTTCAGGGTTTCTCATGCTGTTCCTGAGTGTCACGTTTCCTTCAGGAGTTTATGGAGTGCTGCTTCTTTTTCCTGGATATTTTATACAGGCTAGAGAGTCGTTCTTCTGAAGTTAGCAATAAAACTTTCTCCACTAACACTGAGCCTATAGTCCAAAGATCTGGTGCCATAAAATACCAGCTTACCCTGGTTTCTGCTGAAATCACCCTTTCAGACAGAGCTCAGCATCTTCCTGAGATAAATACCTGTGTGTATGCAGAAACCCAGTTCTTTATTTTTGGGCAGGACTTTGAAAACTGGGTAAGAAATGCCATCAAACAAAGATTTCACCTGGAGGGATTACTGCCAAATGCAGAATCCAACAGGGGATTTATAAGGCTGGCTGGGTTCTGGTATCATTTCCACTGAGGGTATTGTTAACTCTCCAGAAAGCCAATACATCAGATATTATTTTTAAAAACACAAATGTAATAACACCAGCAGTAAGCCTTGCCCATGACAGATGATTTTCCCCCTGAACCCCTGCAGCCTGTACCCAGTGCCTGTGTGATGATTAGTTACCTTGAGTCCCAAGCACATTGATTAACATAACACTGGATGTTTTGCCATTTTATAAGCTGTTTCTTTTTACCAGTAATTCTTTCTTCCCAAACTCTAAATCAGTTCAGTATTTACTCCCACAGCATCATCAAACTGGTCTTTTTCCAGGTTTTTCACTGCCAAGTCCCATCTGATCTCTGGCACCTTTCTCTTTACATGAATTCTGCCACTTTTTTTCCCAACCTTCCCATCAACTTCCTCCATCCTTTTTATTTTTCCTGTTTCAATACTCATAATTTTATCTACGTTCTTCCTCAGTTTCTTCACCACCCTCAGTCAGAAGAATGTGCAGAAGGGAGCACCTGAAAGTGCTGATTCATCCCCCAGTTCCACAGTTTTTAGGAGGGAAAGGGCTTTCAGGAGTCATCCTTGTCAGGTTGGCTTCACCTCGTGTGGCTGGCAATCAGTGGATGTCCCCTCTCCACATTGGTGTTGGCTGCTGCTGGATTCACCTTTCCTGGTGGGAGCTACCTCCAGCTTTGCCAAAACTAGGGTGGAAAAAGAGCTGGGAGAGCAGTGGGAGTGGGAAGCATTTGTGGGGGATAACTGAGCTCAGCAAGTGCCCCCGAGTGAGCACCGTGCAATGTGGGTCAGATGGATGGGAGGGAAAACAAATTTTAGACATATTGAATATATTTGGTTGCTCTATGACACTTCCCTTGTTTTCCTACTCTTTTTCTTTTCCTTGGCTTTTTAACTGATAGAAAGGAGCACGGCAGAACTTCTATTGCCAATTTCTGCAATTCTCCTCTCAGCTCTCTTGCACTGCTCCTAACAGGAACTTCCTGTTTACTTGCTACGTTAAAAAGGATGTATATAAACAGGAGAGTCACAGAAATTACTAAATACTAGGCACAGAAGGTTTTTATTATCATCTTTTGAGTCTTGTACACAGGGAAGGCCTCATTCTTTCTTTTTTTCTTTTTTTTTTTCTGAGCACAACTATATTCCAAAATATTTCTCGTGTGGCAACTTGTATTCCAGCTTCCATTATTTCTGACAATATTTTAAGTAGCTTGAGTAGCATTTTTGGCCAAGAAAGGCAGGCTGTCAGATAGTAACTGCATTGTGTAGAACCAAAAAATGGAGTGTACACTCGAGGTATGCTTGGGAAACTTGAAAACTGGAAAACATCTCTTTTTTTTATTCCATCTGAATGTGATTACCATTCTAGCAGTGTACTGTCATCACTGGGAGGTTTTGCTGCACGTATGGTCAGCTTGGAAATCTCCATTGGTGCCAAAAAGATGTGTAACAGGTGCATGGAGAGTTTGCTAATGTGCTCTGAAGAACCTGTGCAGAGCAAGGAATAGTGCACATGTCTGGAAAGTCCCCATCTGTCCCAACAGCATCTATGTCACATCACTCTCAACCAGTTCTTGGGCAGCACTTTGAATATTTAAAACTCTGTCTCAATGCAATGTTTCATGACCTTGGCCTTCTCAAAACTTTCCTAGTACTAGCTAAAGTGCCAGGGAGAGACAAGGCAGCACATCCCACCAGGAGAAGGCTCAACTCCTCCTCTTCCCCGTGCCGGAATATTTGGTTAACGTCATAGATTTGGCTAAGTGGACTCAATCAACTGTTTTCACTCTATTATAGTTCATAATCCCTATTCAAGATGAAGTGCACTGCAGCCTAATGAATGTGGTAATGGAATCCTTGTGTATGTTTTTCCACAGCGGGGTGCAGATTAGCATAAGTGTCATATTCTGTTGGCATGCCTGCTATTATATCTGAGGCGTTGCACACACTGGGAATTTTTCAACTGGATAATAATAAGATGAATATGGTATGCACATGCACATAGAACACACGGGTTTTAGAAAGTGATTTATAATAAATCTCACCTGGAGGAGCATTATGATAGATTAACTTTGTGTTTTGGCTCAAAACCACAATGTTTTAGCCAAGCGAATGGTAACATGAGTACAAAAGAATTAGATTAAATTTCATGCACAGTTTTAAGGAATGTTGTCATTTAGGGCAGCAGAGTGCTAAGAGTGCTGTGTAGGTCCTAGGGTTTCATATATTTGTACATTCAAGCTCAGAAGCCTGGCTCAGATGTCCTTCCCCCTTGCTCAAAGCTGATTGTTACAGCTCCAAGAGCTGGCACATGGGTTGAGAAAAGCTTCTGGATTGTAGAAGATCACCATGTATGTGCCTCCTCAGGCTGTTGCTGTCAGTCTGTGAAAGATGAAAAAAAAACCAAAAAACCAAACCCAGCTATCTTTATGTCATTAACACTTAGGTTTTACCTGCTGAACCTGCTCTTTTTTCTCACAGACTGAACCCACTAGGACACAGCAGTTCGTGCTCCAACAAAAAATCCTTTACAAAACACAGAGTCAAGTGTGTAGCATATGGTCTGTGTTTGACCTCTGAAATTAATTTTGCCCCAAATTGTGGGGTGCAGTTTTAATTACTTAAGGCATTTTAGTTTTTCTCTGTTTAAAGAAACTCCTGATGAATCTCCTTGCACGTCACCTAGGAGAGACAGCAGAACTCGTGATTAGTCCCAGAATTTATTACTTGATTATTGAAAGTGCAGGTCTGAGAAATTCATACCACTTAAGAAATGGTTTAGTGTGACTAATCAAAGAGGTTTTTCCTGGCACACAGGAGGTATCAATATATATAGACTAGTGTAGAAAGGCGTATCTTTATGCTTTTAAGCATGGTGGCATGGTAACAGCTTAAACATATTAATCAGCCCAAGGTAAGTGCTGCTTCTGTATCATATTTTAATCTGATTCTTTCTACAGTGCTAGAGAAATTACATCTGTGGCTGCAATAACATATAGAAAAGAAATTGTTTGCCAAGTGAACGAGACAATCAGAGCAGTCATTCAGCCCTCAGAAATAACCACAAATTTCATTTGCCTTCGTTATCAGTACATTTCTGAGCAATCACAAGTCAGACTGTTTGAACTTTACTGAGAAGTGGTGAGCTATCAAAGGGGACCAGTGTTTGTTTGTTTGGTATTTAGTCTGGAGGACCTTTGCTTTTAAAAATGTTCTATTAGCATGGGTTGGTAATCTGATATTTTGTTCCTGACTTGGACTTCAGAGGGCTGGGCTGAAATCTGTGATATAATTGAGTTCCAAGTGTTGGCCTCTGTTGTATTCCAAAGCCTGAATGACCTTTTCAAAACTCCAGCAAACCTGTGTCAGGCCCACATGCAAGAATCAGTTTTCTGGCCACTTCACACAGCTCATTCTAAATATAAATAAAAAAGTAAATAAATACATTCCACTGCTGATTAAAAGAATGTAAATTGGAGTTTCCAGCGAGGTTCAAGCACCCCTTACAATGGCATCACCCTTTTCCTTGAGCCTGGTCTGAAAGGCTGGGTGGCAAATGTATTTAAGACTCTGAGGAAAAGGGCTGTTAAGTCGACCTTGGTAACTTAACTGAAACAGTATATGTGTAAATCCATTGCAAATCCCTGGCCTTTTACAACTCATGTCCCAATGGAAATCAGATCACAGAACTGTTTACAAGAGACTACGAGTCATTTGGATAAAAAGCCATGACAGCAGACTCCATTTTATTTGAAATTTTAGTAACCCAAGCCTGAAAAAATATTCTAAAAGCAAAATAATAAGGATTAGGCAGTTGTTATGAGTTGATTATACTTAAGATATTTTGAATTTGGTAGGGAAGAGCAATTTCACTGTAAAGGTCAATGCTCTGCCTTTTTACAATCAATTGTAATCTCCAGTTTAAAGATTACACTCCTCTTACCAAAAAAAAAAAAAAGTGCATATATATCTTTTACCCTGAGCTTTCGATGTCCTGAATAGTAATTTTTAAAACCACTAGAAGTAGCACCATAAAAGTATTTTACAACATTATTTAATGTATGAGCTAATGCCCAGCTAATGGTCATTTTTTGCCATTTTTTCTAAGTGGGGAGGAGAGGGGAGGGTGGGGAACCAATGCCCCATCAGTGCAGGAGCAAAAGGGAATCACTTCAGGATGTAGTGCTCTGATTAACCTTCTTGGTATCAAAAATATCATGTTTTCATCAGCTCCTCAATCAACCTTCTCTACACAATATTTTATGAGTATATGTTTGCAAACAGTTGTATTTAAACTCATGTAAGTTTGGGGATTTTCCTTCTTCCCTAAAGTCACTCTGAAATATTTAGTGCAAACAGATGTGGGTGTGCTGTTAAGTTGAAGAATTAACGTTCTTTCTTGAGGAAATGATTATTTTACAATTAATACTTGCAGAAAGGAAGGAAGCCTGACTCTGTTCCCACTGTCATAGGAAAGTTCTTGGATTGGGTTGAGTCAAATTGCTTTTGATGCTCCTTATAGCTGAGGCTGCCTTGTCCCCACACTGTCCCCATCCCACATGGCACCTACCAGCTGTCCCCATCAGCTCTCATATGGACATGAGAACCTTGACCAAATTTGTCTGCCTGGAGGATTCAAGTTCATTTCTCACCCCTTATGTAGGTTTTTGGTGTCTGCCCTGGGATTTCTGAGGTGTTTTGTCCTTGAGAAAGTAGAAATAATTCTCATCCCTGGGCATGGCCCGAGCCATAAATTGCTAATATTGGTCATGTCCATAGAAATCCTTGCAGGGAGGGGGCTGTGTAACTGGGTTTGTGATTTGGAAAAGAGAAAATAAGGGTCCTGATGAGACTGTACCTTTCAGGCAGGAGATAAATGACATTTACTGCTATCTGTGGTGGTAAAGTTATAGTGAGGACACCTGCACCCCACCTATACCTCCAGTGAGCACCACAAAGAACACAAACCTGTAATATTTATATTCTAGTTTAGTGCTTTTTATTTTGTTATGTATTTTCCATGCTCAAAACACAGTGGAGGTACAGAGCAATGTTTGGTTTTCTCATGCAGAAAAGGACTGAAAAGCCATGCTGGGGTTTTTCTAAGTGGTCATTGCTTAGCACATTGCACTTGAAGGGAAGAAGAAAACTGAGAGAGTGGGGAAATCAGAGCCCACTGGTGCTGTCCCGTGGTGGCAATTCCTGCTGAGATTTTCCAGAGGGAGAGCAGAGCCATGAGCTGAGCACATGCACACACAAACATGGGAAGTGTCTACACAAATGTATAGCTTTTAATAGCTGAGCCAGCAGTATGTGAGCTGACATCAGTGGTGCTGATGTGTGATAGGTGCAGGGCAGAATCTGTCTCTTTGCTGAGGAATACTGCTCTAAACACTGTTATTCTCCCAGTGTTGCTCACTCCAGTTTGCAAAACCATGATTTTGGAGAAAATCCTTCAAGGTCCATCCCATGGAGAACAGCTGCTGTTTCTCTCCTTGCTCAGGATTGTCTTCCAGTGCTCAAACAAAAGCAGCCCAAGCCTAAAGGCACTTTCTACTTGCAGAAAAACCAGGATCTCCCAGATAGGAGCAGAATGAGAACTAAGTTGTGCTCTATATCAACTCCCCTTTTTACACCCAATTTGCAGCCTGCAGATCTGTGTGGTGAACAAACCTCAGCTATATTGATGGTTGAGTGTATAAAAGCATCATAAATGCCACCAAAATCATGTCAGAGTATTGTCAGGGAAATCATTCAGTTGCTGCTCCATATGCTCTCCTTCCACTTACCTCCCAGCCCAGACCACTACAGTTATTATTACAGTTGTAATTATTTGGCAGAAGATGGCCCCTTGCTACAAGCAGGGAAGCATGTGTCAATCCTAATTAGATCCTGATCCTGGGGTTCAAACACTGGAATTGGATCTGATCAGCACAGTGAGGAGATTTGGGACCAAATCTGTGGCATTTTTGCAAGAGAGGATTTTGGTCTTTGTGTCGACAGACACAAGACAAACACGTTTGCTGCTTGGTGGGAGTGAGCTGTAGAATCTCAAAAGGGTTTTTTGCTTTTTGTTTGTTGGACATATCACTACTGCAGTAAATGACAGGACAGTCATGGAGACAGGTTATAAACTTTGTGTAAATTTTGCAGTAAAAGTTCCCTGGGGACAACTTCTACCTGTGTCCTCACCCATCTTCTTGTCCCTGGCCTCACTGGGAACTAAACGCTGTTCTTTGAGGGAATGAAGGAAAGAACTGGAGGTATGAGATGCTCCATAGAAATAGCCCAATAAATAGACCAGGTCAGCTTCTGAAATGGCTACACTTTGGCACACAGGGCAGCAAAATCACGATGAATGCATAGAGCAAGACAGGCAATGCTGAGGATCTCCCACCTTCCCCGTGCATGCACTGTGGAAGGGTTTCCCTGGGATCAGCTCTCATCTGGTTCCCATGGGCTGAGTGCCTGGTGTAGTGCCTGGAATGCATTAAATGTATATCTTCCAGCTTTTGTTTCATCTGGATGGATCTCTGCTCTGCACACCATGGAAGCAGCTCACGGTTTGAATCCAAGTGCTATAGCTGTACACATTCCTAATTCAGGCTAAAATGAGAGGGCAGATGCATCCTTCCACCCATCCAGTACTGAGTGGTTGGCATTAGGCACATCCTTATTACCTGCAAGGACCTGCATATCCCCACCCAGCCCAACCCCCCACCAGCTTGGGAATATTCTTTCCCTCAGCTGCAAAGCCTAAGAGTCCATAATTCCTCCTTTCCCACAATAATTTGCACATAAACAGCCAGCACTTACAATGTAGCCTTGTTTCGTACCATCAGCTAAATAATAGTGACACACTCCCTACTGTCATTGAGTTTTGCTAATTTTAGCACAGACCTAGTTCTTATTTCTTTGGGAGAGCTGTAAAACCTTCTTCCAGCTTTATGTTTTATTCCTCTTCGAAGCCCAAACAAATTAGCAGAGTTGAGAACTTTATTTTCAGAGTTCATTAAGCCCTTAACAGTAAATCCTTTTCTCACGTTCCAGATGTTGTGGTTTCCTTGACCTCAGTTTATATTTCCTTCTGATGTGAACAAGCCAATGTTTTATCCCGGCCTCACCGATTTCTTTGGAGAACTGAGCAAAAAGGGGGGATGCCTGTATCCTCCTGAAACGTTTTCAAAGAGACAGAATGAAAAAAAAAAATCTTGCTGTGGTACCAGCCTGAGCCCAAGGCTTCATCTGTAGCCACCAGACGTTGCTTCCCTGACCTCTGCAGAGCTATTTTTACATATCCAATGCATTTTTGCTGATCTATTTTTCATCCTTTTCCTTTTCATTTGAGTACTTTACATTTCAGAGGCAGTGCTCACCTGCATTTGGGTATGTTAAAAGCGTGTCCTTTGAATAAATTAAATGTTTTGTTTTGGCAACAAATCTGCACAAATCTTTAGTTTTTGCTTTGATTCTGCAGAGCTTTTTGGACATGCTGAAATTTAGCAGCTTGGGCAGTCCCCTGGATTTGAGCAATGTCAATCATGCATCACATGCATTAATTGAACACCCAAACATATCTATTCTCTTCCAGCCACTGGTGAATCGTTTTAAATGTGGTTTGTGCCTTTTCATCCTCTTCAAATGTTGCATTTTTTGAAGACAAGCACCTGCAAGCCTTTTAGGAGGTGTTACTCGTGCTGTTACTGACGTTTTAATAAATGCAGAAATAAATGCTGCCCACCAAATTGTCTAATGTCAACACTTACCTCATCGAAAGAAGTGAGTCAGTTTGAAGAGAATTTATAACATGTGCTGTACCTATGGCTGCCTGAAGTGAAGAGCATCCAGTTTTGTACCCATTTTTCCTGTTTTCTTTGAAACCATAGTAACTATCAGGCTGCGTTCATAAATATTACAATGAATATTTGTCTTTTGTGCACTTGCATGGGGAAACATATGAAAAATGGATCAAAGACAGCAATTCATAAAGGGGAAGGAGGAGTGGGGAAAAAAACCTTCCTCAATGGTGTATGAGTCTGCTTTACACACGAGTGTAGGTGCTCACTCTTGGCAAGAAACATTTTATGGTGGGGAAAGACAAGGACAGGAACAGAGGGTAATGCCCAGAACCAAGCAAGCCACTGGAATTTGGTGATTTCTTGCTTAAGAGAGCACCTCGAGGCATCACCAAATGTGACTGACAAGATGCTGCTTTTGTTCTGTGCAAATAAGCTTTTCTAGGGAAGAGGGAACCTTGTTTGGCATTTCAGCCAGCTGCTGGGAGATTGAGCATCTGTTAGCTGAAATAAGTGGGGGAAACATGGAGGGGATGAGGAGATGTTTAAATGTAGCTGAAGCTTTCTAAAGAGCTCCATAAAGGACAGCCAGTGCTTTTTTATTGGTTTTGTTTGTTTTTGGTTGGTTGGTAGTGTTTTTTTTTGTTTTGTTTTGGTTTTTTTTTTTTTTTGGTTTTTTTTTTTTTTTTTTTTTTTTTTTTTTTTTTTTTTTTTTTTTTTTTTTTTTGGGGTTTTTTTTTTGTTTGTTTGTTTTTTGTTTGTTTTTGGAGAGGTTTTGGCATCATTTATTTGGCCTTGGATCTTTCAGTCTGCCCCAGAGAACAATATTTTTCCTCTGTGGACTGTAGGAAAGCTGGAGATATTTCCACATTGTAGGGGTAGTGGGTAGCATTTCAGCTTTTATTTTTTAGGGAATTATGTATTTTTTATGGTTCTTATAGACATAAACCCCCCACCTTTATTTTTAAGTTATCCATTTATTTTACTAGTCCAATGTATTGGCCTGCTGGAATATTATCCTTTTTTTAAAAGCAGCCTGATGTAAAGAACATATCCAGATAGGACAATCATGGAGATAGCTTATTAACTTTGTTCCAGTTTTGTGCAATTTCTTTGACTAGAAAGAAGTGAATGACAGAAGAAATTTCAGAGATGTGAGGGTTTTTTTGGGTAGCTTATACTTAAGCCCCATAGCTGGGATTTCCAGGTTTAAGAAGATACCAAAAATTTGGTCAAAAACATATTGAAAATGGGTCAGCTTTCTACTACTACTTCTTGATGGAGAAACCACCAAGGATTTTTCTCACTTTTGTTTGGTTGCTTTGTTTTGGTGTTTTTGGGATTTTTTTGCAGTTGGGAATTTTTGGTTGTTGTTGTTTTGTTTGGGTTTTTTTGGGGGGGGGTTGGTGTTTTTTGGTTTGTTTTTTGTTGTTTTTTTTTTTTTTAAGGAGGCAAAGCACACAGAGGTTGGGGTCATGTCACCACTTCTGTTCTCTGTGTCTGAGAAAACCAAGCTTTGTGGATTTTTGCCAGGTTTAATTCAGGCCTGCATCACCTTCTCAGTTTCACCACTGGAAAGCCAGAATAATTTTGTTATTTCTTTACTTAATAGACACGAGTCTGGTCCCCTGTACACCAAGTCAGGCAGAAACCTTGTGCTGCTGACACAGCCCCAGGGTAAAGTGTGTATAAGGTATATTATGCATCAGGGCCTAAAATCAGGAGTCACAGCATAGTGATAAAAATGTTGGGTTTGTTTTATTTGTCTTCTCATTTCTGACTCCCTGGATTATGCTTTGAGGTTTCCATCCAAACCCAAAAGTAGTGAAATTTATCAGGCATGAGGATGTCTTAGGATTGGAGAGGAATTGCTTCTTGATAATTTGAAAGCAGTTACTGAAGAGCTCTGAATAATCCTATTCATGGAAAAGATGCTGTCAGGATATGAACCAGTAAAAAAATAAATAAAAATACTGCTGCTGGGTCTGGAAAACCCAGATCACTCCATTGTACTTTTCCACTTACCCTTCTGCAGGCACAGACACCTGTTTTGTGAGAAATGTAGGGGGTTTTTTTCCCCAAAAAAAGCCCCGAGGTGCACCTGTGCATTAGGGTGAGGTCATGGTTGGGGTGAGAAAGCTGCAGGTTTCAGCTGAGACAAGGAGTGGCAAAGAAATGTGTGTTTTCAGGACCCACCCAAAAATGCTGAGGGGGGCAAGGTTAAGAGTGGGGTGGCAATTTGGGGTGGGAGAATTGGTGTGAGAGCCTGAGGCCCTTTCCCTCCTCCCAGGAAATTTCTCAGCGTTGGAACCTGCAGCTGGAAAAAGAGCCAGCTTTGACTGGCACTTTCAGGTTTTTCCTGAATTAGAAATTCTGCTGGATGATCATGCATTTCAGATATTAGAGATAAAAGTGTGGTAGAGATGGAGATAAAACTGACAACTGAGTTTTGGTGGCTCTTTTTTTTCTCCAATAGGTATGTTCCATATTTGAAGGTTTTGTTGTCAAATAAGTTTGGGAGAGGTTTTTTTTTTTCCTACTTGCAGAGAAAAAAAATAGATGTTTGTCTTAGAATATATTAGTTGTTATTTCTGATTTTTTTTTTTTTAATGGTCACAATTCACTGAAAAAATTGCAAACAAGCTGCACTTCCAGAGTTTTGACAACTAGTGAGCCTCTGGTTCTGCTATTGACTAGTGGATGGTTCTGATCCAGCCTGTTGGGATTCCAGACACAAAACCTGGACTTTATGGTGGTTGCCAAAATGTACTTCAAGGGAAAAAAATTTAAAAGTTTAGTCCCACATCCTGGAAAATAGACATACATGGTCAGGAAGTGGCTCCCTCCCTGCCATGAAGCAAAGCAGGGTTGGCCAAGGGGTTGGATCTTTGGATCTTGCCAGACCTGTGTCCCAGCTGGAGCTGCTGGAGGTGCCCATAGGAGCTCTCTAAGTCACCCTGCTCTGCAGGTTAGAAGAAGACCCCAAAACTACACCTGGATTTTGTTGGCTATGAGCCATTCAAGGAGCAGCCATTCCCTTTGGCTCTTCTTGGCAGCAGGGTGAGTGATTCACAGGATTAGGAGGTTTGGATGCTCTTGCAGCAGTGCTTTCCATGTCCTGGCTGGAGCACTGCTGCCTTCCCAGGAGTTTTTCCACGAGCCACTGTGGTTGTGTGGCATCATCTTTGAGAATGTGCACCTGGGACATGAGCAAGGGAAACTGATGGCATTTTGGGGCAGGTTTCATCTGGAAATTTCCCAGTTCAGGAAAGGAGATGGGGAGAAATGAAGGAAATTCCAAACATTTGGATCTGGGCTGCCCAACTGCTTTGACAAGGAGCATAAGGCATGTGTGGAAGTTGCTGTTGGGTGTCAGAGATGCAGGGTGTCTTCAGGAAGAATATATAGGATATATGAGTTTCTCATGGCTTCAGAGCTTTGGGGTTGGGAATAGAGTGAGCTTTAGGTGGTTTAGGGAGTGTACAGAGAGAAGGAAAGGGAAGAATGGAAATAGAGGAGGAATGATGCAAGAGAAGGGGCAGGTGGCTCTGTGGTGTAGAGGTTTTCCTCCTCTTGGCTCTTCCACATGATTCCCAGGAAAGCACATCATGCACAGGTGAAAGGCAAGATAGAGACCAAAAAAAGTATAATTTAAAAGACTAATCTTTTAGGAGGGGATACTAAAAATAAATAGGACTTTTTTTTCTTGTGAATTAAAATATCTCTGACTAGATGAAATGTTTTGCAAAGGAGGATCCCAGACTTCTCTTTCTTGTCAATGTTTAGCTAGACAACATGAGGCTGCAAATAAATCCAATTCTTCTTTTGACATCCCTGAATCCTTGTTCTTTTTCCCTTCCTCTCATTGTCCTCAGAGTCAGCTTCAGTTCTTGCCTGTAACTTCACTGAGCCCCTCGGAGCCCAAAGAGTTCCCCACACACTCACCCTAGGCAATAAAGCCTTTTTTTTAGGTGTGGAGCTTATTATTCTCAGCTCACACCACTGGATCAATAGCATCTGGAGCCCTGGAACATTTTAAGGAGTTATCCCAAAGCTCATCACTAAAGAGAACTCACCAAAGTCGGTCTTGGGTCTCTCTGCTCAAAAGGGGAAGGCATTATTGGGATATAAGGGGTAGTTTTGCTCATAGGCTGGGGAGACACAATAAATAACCTTTTATTTCTATTAAGCCCACTTCATGGTGCTTGCAGCATCCAGTGACACGCCTGAGAACAAGTTTTGTGGCCACAACTGGAGGGAGCAGGCAATGCTCATGGAGTGTCAGATAATCTGCTGTGACATCTGATCCAAAAACACAAGGCTGAGGAATATTCCTGGCACCGTGTGCCAGTGCTGAGAGCAGATTATGAGTTTTTAAATGTTTGATGTTCTCTCAACAGTTAAAAGCCATTTTGGGCAACAGAGAGCTCTGAAGATATTTTAAATAATAATTTTTCTACCACTGGGCCTTATCAGTGCTCCATTTTAAGAGGCAGCATCACAGAAGGCAGAGGGCTCTCTAAGGACCTAGTTCTGATCTCACGTACCCCTGTTTATATCCAGAGTAACTTGGCTGAAACAAATGGAATTTACTCCTGCATTAAGCAAGTGTAACTGAGAGCAGAATATAACAGGCCCCCTCTGTTTGCTGTTTTCTGCACCTCTCTCCTGCAAACTATTTCCTCAGGTTAGGATGTTTCTGTGGCAAGGGGAAGCCAGAGCATCTGGGGTTTAGAGCATGGATGGGCAGAACTTCCATGCAGGAGCTGGCAGCTGGGTCAAGGAAGAGCATTTATCCAGCAAAAAGCCATCAGTCTGTGGGCTCCAATGTGGGAATACCCCCTGCAGAAGCAAGCAGTCCCACCAAAATCCATGGGGACTTAAGGTTTATACTTATAAAAGCTTATAGAACCAAAACTTGTATGCATGAAGTAAAAACAAAGCCTATTATTATCTTTATAATATGTATAGGTATATAAGTGAAATCAACATGGACTGTGGTAGGAAACACTGATTCTAATAACCTACAGACATCCAGCCCAGAAATACAGGTTTGTATTTACTATCTTTCCATACCTGGGTATGTTTTCAGAACTAGAATCTGTATGGATGAATTAAAAAAAAACCCAACCCTCTTGTAGTTGTTGTTGTTGTTATTATATAAGTGAAACTCATTTACACAGTGGTAGAAAATACTGATTCTAATGACCCATATCCAGACAGAGCTGGGTTTGTGTTTGTTCTTTCCAGTCCTGTGTATGTACTCCAAGCTCTGTGGCTCTGCAGAGCTCCCTGGATCCCAGCATTTTCCCCTCTCAGGCAATTGCATTTCCCACTAAACGCTCTGCTCTGCTTTTCCTGCCCTGCTGGCAGTGCAAATGTGCCAATCTCATTCTCGAGCCATGGTTCCTGTTGTGGGATCAAATGTTAGGATTTTAAAAGCTAAAGTTTGATGTGGATGAACAACTGCCTATAAAACGCATTAAGCCCTTACCCTGTAATGTATTTAATTTCACACTGACTGATGGTATTGCCCCTGAATGGATTACTGCAGGGGGCTGCCATTGTCCCACTAAACCACACTGGTTAAATAATACCTTGGAGTCTAAAGCTGCTCTGGGAGCATTTCATATTGGCTAACATGTGAAATGAATACCTAGCTTTTTCTGTGAGCGCTTTGGGTTGGTTTAGAAGAAAAAAAATTAAATTAAAAAAAAANACTACATGTTGAGTTGGTTTACAGTGGAGGAAAATTTTGCACAGTTGTGGGATGGTTTTCTCTCTGTGAAACACAGAGCAGTAGTTATAAAGGGCCCTAGTTCAGAGAAGTGCAGGTGCTTGCCTTGGCTCAGTGGGCTGGGAAAGCTCCTGGAGCAAAGCAGGAGCACATTACTCCTCAGGAGAGGTCCCCCTAAGCTCATTCCTCATGGGTGTGTGGTGCTTGCAGTGTATTTATTTAAGCAGTGTCTCGTTGACATTAGTGCCCAAAGGGTCAGAGGCTGGAGTGCTGCTCAGGGCTCAAATATGTTCATGTCTCAGTGTCAGAGTTGTGGGGTATCAGCTTCGTTATTGGGATTGGGTTTTTTTTCTTTCTTTAATTAATTGTTTTTAGCTTCAAGAGATTTTTTCCTGCTAAACAATTCCTGCTTAGTCTGCATTCCCTGCCCCTTATGCTGAGATTAATCAGTTCCTTCAATGGAGTTACACCTTCTGTATGCAAAGTCAGGCTCCGGGACTCCACCAATCATTGATGCATGTCCCTGCCCTGAATCATGTTCTTTTTGGGAAAACCTGTGGTTAACTCTGTGAGCAAATGCCTGCCTGTTTCACCCTGCTCCCCATTATGCAAGACAACCTTAAATCAAGGAGTATTTCTCAAGTCCATGCAACTGCAGGCAAATTCTGTGCTAAGTAATTTTAAAACTATGTGCTTCATCTGCATAAGTATATTTATGTCTGTATATGAACACGGGGATGTATAAAATATAAATATATAGAAAGAGAGAGGTCTGTAACATCCACAGGAATCACTCATGGATGTGTGGCTAGGGATGTGATTATCTGCAGTGTGCTGAGGCACGAGCCCTTAGCAACTTTGCTTATTGCATTGATTAGGAAAAATTAAAAGATCTTTTCTTTCTTTAAAAAGAGAAAGAACTGTGATAAGAAAAGGATAAGGAGGTATTAAAGCCCCACTAGTCCTTTTTTTTTTTTTTTTTTCCTCCCCAGACTTCAGCAGAGCCAGGAAAGAATGCTGGAAGTCATCAGAGGCATGGCTGGGATAGAGAGTGTTAATTCTTCCATATCTAAGCCTCTTTGTCGAAATTCCCTTTGTCTCTTGCCCCAGGTCATTAAACACTAATCCCATCACTCTTCCTAATCCGCTGCAGTGGAGCCAGAGTTCAGTTTCCGAAACTGTCTTTGTTGCTTTCCCTAATAGACAGCTCTCTCTGGATTTTGGTTGGTTGGGTCACATTTAGGGCTTCCCAGCACAGTTCTTTAATGAAGTGCCATTAATGAAACTTTTCCTCCTTCATGCAGTGTGCACGGGCATCAATTGGTTTAGAGTTAAGCAGGGTAAGGTGCCCAGTCATCTCAGCAGCCTTTTGCAAAAAAATATGACTGTCAAAGGCAAAACCTAGGAAACAAGACCATTGAAGAATATAGCCAGTGAAGTACTCATTTAATTACTAAGGATTTACAAAAGAAAATCTGTTCTTTGTGGCTTACAAAAGACAACAAGCTCAGAGGAGATAGTAAAGGGTTTGGAACCTATTCTCTTTTCTCCCTCCCCCTCTTCCCAACAAATCCTGGAAGAGGAAATGTGGCTGAGCAAAGGCATCAAAGCCTATTGTAAACTCTTTCCAACCTGCTGCAGGAACACTAACTTTCTAAGTGGGAGGTGTTCCACTTGCTGCTAAAATTAACTTTGAGACCTCTCCTGCCAGGGGATGTGACCACATCACCCAGATCAATTCTCTGGCAGAAAATGGAGCATTGGTCCATTCCTCTGTGCTGAGAACAAAAGATGTTTCATTACAAAAAATGTTTCTGCTCATGGGGAGATGGTTTGTAGTGTTGTGTTTGCCTGCATGGGTTTCATCTGGTGTAGGGGATGTTTGGGAATGCTTCTGAGGCAGAGAATAGCAAAACTTTGCATCTTTCTCATGGCAGTGATGCTTAAACCCTCAGTACTCTGTTTGCCACGAGCATAAGAAGGGAGGCAAGATGCTGGAAACTCCTGGGAAAAGTTGTTTTATGTCTGGAGCAGGCCCACCTCTAGTTTTAAACTGCTGCCAAAATGATAGATTCTGTATGTAGCTTTAAGTATAATCATTGAAGCTTTGGAAAGCTTTGTTCTGCAGGCAGGTAGGTAGAGGAGCTCCTGAGTTAACTGGAGCATCTTCCCACTAAGTCTTGAGATGTGGATTTGGAACAACTTCCATGTTCTCAGTGGGATGGAAAGGTAAAGAAAATAAAGATTGAGAGGATAGGAAAACTATTGAAGCTGGCAAATCTACTGGCTGTATGTAGTCTCTTTGGTAGGTGTTAACATTTTTCCCTGTGATAGGAACTATCTAATTACCAGCAAACTTGTGATATGAAATAAACCACATCTTATTGTACAGCACGCTTTCCATACGTTCTGTTTTACCATGTTCATGTGATGTATAAATGAGATCCAGGTTTGATTATTAACCAATTTAATTGCTCTGTCAAAGTTGATAATATAGTGCCCTGGAACTGAGTGTTCCAAATAAAGGGTATTCATTTAAAGGCTCTTTTAACTGTGTTTGTTTTGTATAAATCATATTTTTTTTTCTTGTTTTTACGTTATCTATCTATATCTCAGTTGGTTTGGGGGTTGTTTGCATTTTTGTTTATGTTCTTGCATACTTGGATTTTATTCTGTTTTGTTGCCAAAATGTTCTGGCAGGTGACATCCTAACTTGATCTTCTTCAAACATTTTGGTGGAATTATGTTGCCTCTGGTTGTAAGCCAGCTCGATAACTTGCCTTACTAAAAAAAAAAAAGAAAAAATCTCTCAAATCCCCTGGGACAATAAATCAGATCCATTTACAAAGTGAATAAATCACAACAAAATGATTCATTTGCAAGTGAAACCACAGCATTCTCTGGAGATAAAGAAAAACAACTGCATTTTGCCACTTCATCACGGTTTCTTCCCCCCCCCTCAAATTCCAATGTGCATCTACTGTTGGCAATAAAAGTTACACTTGCATGTTGTTAAAATTCGTTCATATGCTTCAGCAATTCTACTTTCCCTGTAATTGACTTGCCAAGTCTCTTACTTCAGGGAATTGGAACAGCTTTCACATGTGATGAGGAAAAATTTCCTGTACAAGTCACTTCAAAAAAACAATAATAATAATAATAAAAAAATCCAGAACATATCCTGGTGTTGTTTATGACCAAGGCTGGAGCAGCACACCCCACAGCAGCATCACCAGCTGAGTGCCAGCTGTCTGCTAGTCTTTGACCCTTTAAACTTAGTCCTCACTGAAGTTGATCTGCTAATGGTGAATTAGCTCCCCATGGCTACATCCTGGCAGAGCTTTTCATGTAATCCTTCCCTTCCTTCCATTTCCCAACTACTGACTTCTTTCTTTTTTTTTTTTTTTTTTTTTTTTTTTTTTTTCCCACTCATCTCTCTCTGCTTTCACCAACTGCAGCTCAGATGTAAGAGGAGTTTTGGATGGGTCCATGAAACTTCTAGGGAATGTCTTCTGCAGGCCATGGCCCCTGATAACCTGATAATCATTAAAAAAGCATGTTGGGGATGGACATCAAAGCACCGAGCACTGGTTAATGGGAAGCTCCCTTTGAACCAGCTGTGATGCTAAATGCAATAATCACCAATCTAACTAGTTGTGGATGTCTAGGTTAAGGCTGGATGCCTTTCCTGAAGCATGCCTGGCTTGCCTGGCTGCCACTTTGGGACCACTTTCATGCCCACTTTTGCACAAGTGGCAGAATCCCCTTGGATTCTGCCCAACTGAGCCAGGCCATCAGCTGTGGGGGGTGAAGAATGGATCTCATTATTGATTAATATCACTTTGTTGATACAGCCATGAATGAAACATCTGTTCTTTTCCTTGGCTGGGATTGATTTTTTTTCCCCTCCCTGCCATCTCTAGGAGCTCATGCAGGGCTCCATGCACGTGGAATTTTCTCATGGAGCCCTTGACGTAATTCCAACAAAAGGACATGAAGAATTTCCTTTCCTTTGCTAGCAGTGGCATTCAGACAGAAAGAGAACCCCTGGAAAAATGTAAGAGCTTTTGTAAAAACATGAGAGAAGCATTTAAAGCCTTTTCAAAGAGAGAAAACATCAATGTAAAGCCTCCCATAGTTGTCTGCCCATGCAGTCTCTCTTGATTTGAAGAGATTTTAACCTTGCAGGGGAAGGAGGCAGAACTGAGGGTTTTGTTGATTTTATTGTTCTGCTGGTTTGTTTTGAGTTCTGTGATATCTTCCTTTCCATCAACACGTGCATGAACTGTGGTTATACTTGGACATTTATTTAGCCCTTTAGAAGCATCACTATTCAAGCATTAAAAAAAAAAAAAAAAAAAAAAAAAAAAAAAAAAAAAGCTCGTGTGTGTTGCTTTGCCCAATAAATTTCTTTGATGTTTGGCAGGAGTTTACACTTTGATATTCCATAGTGATTTTCACTGAAAGGCTTCAGTGATGAGTTACCAGCCCAGAATCTTCTGGATGGACTGCACAGCTGTGCACATCATTCCCTCTTTCCCACTTCACCCCCAGCTCACCTTTAAGCTTCCCAGGCAGTGCTACCCATGGTCCAAGCATCTCAGAAAAGAGCCCCAAAGCTGATGGTCTCCAAAGAGAGTTTCAGACAAGGGAAAGGGAGTGGTGAAGGAGCAGAGCTGGGAGAGGCTTCTCTCAGCAGAATCAAGGAAGCTGTGGAGAGAAGTGGGAAGGCACAGAAATGCACAGAAAGGATTTGGCAGCTTTCCACCATCTGTGTGCTCATGCTTAGATACTCTGCCTCTCTGATGTCACTGTCCCCTTGCCTCCCTAGCACTTCCAAAGGCTTGGAAAAGAAATGCCCTTTAAAAAAGGGAGTTACTAAAAGAAAACCAGCTCTTCAGGTGGCATCTCCTTCCTGAGCAGCAGCACTAGAGCTGTGGTGATTCCTGTGTTGTTTGCTTTGGAGGCTGAACAGAAAAGGCACAAGGAATTTAATTGCAAAGAAGGGAGAAAACTATTTAAATCCAAATATTCTGGAGAATCCAAATACATCCAATACAGTCCAATACATTCAGGGTCTCCTGTTTCTTTCTCTCATTCTATCTTCTCCCAGAGTAAATATCTTAGTTTGAGTTTTCATGAGAAAAATAAAACTAAGCTTTTTCAGTCTTTGTTTAGGAGAGGGGAGAAGCAGATGTTTTTAATACATTTATGAAAGGGACGTGTCAGCTTTATTACAATCTTTTTCCCCTGTTCTTGTCATCTTTCCTTTGTAGTAAAATCTTCCCCTTCTCCATGCAAAACCAGAAAATGTGCTCCAGTGCCCCTCCAGCAGCACTATGTACCAGGTCTGAGGAGTTTCTGGTTTTTGGAAGGTCCCAGAGGGGTCTGCCTAGGTCTGGCTTGGAGAAGTGAGCACTGGTGGCTTTATCCAGGACAGTACAAGTGAGATGGGGTGGGAAGGACAAAGCTTTCTGAGCATTCTTTTATTGGTGTCAGTGTCCAGCAGTTCAAGGTTGCCTGGTGTCCTGCCTGTCCTCCCATGCTTGTGGTTTTTCCTATAGGAACTTCCACTTGTGAGCAAGATTTTCCCTGCAAATACATTTGTAGAGGTATGTAGGTGAAATTCCCTGGCCTCCATTTCAGAAGAAGCCATATTCCATGACCTCATGGCCTTGGATGTCTGTTAAAAATTCCAGATTGAAAATTGTCCTTGTGAAAAGAAGTGCCAAAGTCTAAAATGATCCTGCGAGAAAGGCTCATTCAGAGAATTCCTCTTTCATCAGGGTTTGTACATCAGGTTTCTGCTGCTCAAAGGATTCACAGTGCAGTATGTCAGCTTTGATGATGGAAATATTGCTCTCTTGCCTGGATTTTGATTTGATTTGATTTGATTTTTATTATTTTTTATTATTTTTATTATTTTTTATTTTATTTATTTTAATTTTTTTTATTTTAAGATTTTATTTTATTTATTATTTATTTTATTTTATTTTTATTTTATTTTATTTTTAAAATTATTTTANTTTCCCTTCTGCCTATAGCAGTCTCCTCTCTGAAAGAAGCTAATCACCCCTCCATACCCTGCAGGAGGAACAGCAGCAGTACCAGAGCCCTGCTGCCATTGGGACAGCAGTAAGGGCTGGCTGTGCCCCCAAGAGCAGAGCTTTCTTTCCAAGAGAAACACTCAGACAACACAGCTCTTGAGTGCCTTTGGCCATAAATCTCCTCTGGGCATCATGCCTGCTTTTATGGACTCTGCCATTTTCTCTCACACAATTCAGAGCCTGCCCTGGTGCCTCTTGCAGAGGCAGAAAAAGCAAGGCTTGCTCTGGAGAGAAGAAGATTTAAGTTTTCTATAATGTTGAAATTACCAGAAAAGTTGATAGTGTGTGATTCTTTTAAGCTAGCAAGAGAGTGGTGACAGTCTCCTGCTCTCTGCAAGGTTAGTAGAAAGAGGGCAATGAGATTTTAGGCCATATCTTTTAAGGGAAGGATTAGAAATAATCAGCTTAATATGCAATAAAGGAGATTTAGATGAGATATTACAGAACTTCCTCGTACCAAAAACAGTTAAGCAGTGGAGCAGAATATTCAGTAACTAGGTGGAATCACCGCTGTAGGAGACACATCTGTAAAGGTTGGGTTTAAGGAAACATAATCCTGTCTCCAACAGATGGTCTGGATGATTCCTCAGGGACAACACTCATCTCAATTTCATATGGTTCACTACAGAGAGCTTTCCCACTATAAAGAGGCTAATATCTGATTCCTGGGTTCAAAAAGGAACATCAGAAAAGCCATACAGGTTCAAAACTAAAAATTCTAACCCAGTGTCTCCTCTGCCACGGGGTTCTACAACATCTGGGAGGAATGTAAGAGCAAGAGCATCACACAGGGATACTTCCCCCCAAATTATCTCCCACTTGGTAAATTTGGGAGCTCAGGCATGTGACCTGTCTATCCAGAGGTGTTGTCTTTTGAAGATCAGTCTAAAGAACTCACCTGTTTGGTTTTTTTTTTCTGGCAGATTTTTGCATTAATTTTTTTGACTCAGGGAAAAGAAAGTGTCCATGAGAAGGTGGAAGAGGAATGAGTAGGAGAGGGGGGGAAAAATAGGAGCTGGGAAAGGGTGATAGAGGGAGGCAGAAGGAAAGAGAAAGGAAAAAAAAGAGAAGTGAAAGCAAGGAATGAATAGGAAGAGGAAAGGATGTGAATACCTTGCCACTAAGGAAAGCAGGGAAAAGGGGTGGTGGCATTAGGGTGACATCAGTGACCAAGTCCAAGCCAAACCTGACAACTGCAGCTCTGTTGCTCTCCACAGCTTAGATGCCTCGTTTGGGAGGCTTGTTTTATTGCCAAACCTCTGTTTTATTGCCAACCCTCTGTTTTATTGCCAGCCCCTGGAGACCCAGTCCTTCCCTGAGGCTGAGAGCAGGCTGCTCTGCTGGAGGAGCTGGGGAGAAGTTGGATCTGGTGCCAAAAGGTCTCCAGGGCTGGTGGGAATGGCACCTGGAGAATCCAACAGTGGGGAAGCAATATAGGGCTACCACATCCACACTTAGGCTGAAAAACTAAAGTATTGGTGTCTTGTGAACTTCTCTTTTCCATGGCTGGTTTAGCAGGGAAGGTGCTGATGTCTTGGGGAGAAGGGGCATCCAAAACCAAATAGCTGTCAGATGTTTCTGTGGATTGTAGTATTTTTGGTCTGAAAAGGTTGATTTATTAAGTGTGGTTGATAGAAGAGGAGTGTTGAGAGAGAATATTGATGGTGTCTGGCACTCTGGGTTTACCCTGTCCTGACAGGGACATATTTGAAACCAAAAAAAAAAAAAAAAAAAATTAAAAAAAAATCCATTTTTCTTCACCCTTCTTTTGTTCTCCCCCACTTCTGACAGTACCCCTGAACTCTGCCATTGACTTTGCACATGTTCTTGCTGGGAGGTTTATGGATGGTTAATTATCTGAATTACTGCCTGTGACTGTAATCCAGGACACCTCTGTTCCATGGGCACAGCCAGTGTTACACTGAACTTTGCAGCTTTAGTTGAACTCTGTTGTTCTCATCTTTGTTGCACGTCTGGATTTGTCTTTTTAAGCTTGAGAGTGTGAGAGGCTTTCAGATTTCCTTCAGTCATCATGAGGCAGCACTACTCATGTTCAAGCTGGTGACATTACCAGTGGCATTCTGCACTAAATGAAAATCTGTGACTAAGCTGGCACTTTGGTTAAAATATCTTTCTTTAAAAAAAAAAAAGAAAACGGGATCCCTCTGTGTCAGGAGAGAAGGGGGGAGCTAAGAGAGTCATACACTATATATAACAGTATGTAACATCCAGAAATTACATTAATTGACTGCTTCCACTCTCCCATCTTTTTCTGATTGTGTGAATATCTTGTGTAAAAAAAGCATCTTGGAGTTGTTAATTATGACAACCAAAGTGCAATTTGGTATTAAGGCTAGCAGATGTTTGCAGCTCTAAATATTCAAATCAAGCCCAGTTTTTTGTTTTGTTTTTTTTTTTTTGTCCAGCACAAAATCCAGTCAAAATCACGCAGAGTGTCTGAATTATTTTTTAAAATTTGTTGTTCTCTACAAATTCTCTCTAGCTCACCTTTTAAGCTCTCTGTTTGTGACGTGATCTGTAAGATCAGGTTGCAGAAAATGACAATATTCCATTTGCTCCTACTTAGGCTCTCATTTTCTCTCCATCAGGCAAAGTGAAATTTTGCCACTAATTATCATAGGACCAGCCCCTGAGTTTTGCTTTCTTTAGGATTTTAAAGGCCACGTGAACACATGAGAAGTTTGTGTTGACCAAAATGTCTGTGATGAACTGAAAGACAGTCATTTGCACTCATGTGAGAAGAGCTCTCTTAAGAGCCATCAATCCCACTTGTGACAGCTTATTGACACTTGCTGGTCTTTAGGATTCATTTCTTAAAATGCTAATGCAGACAAGTTCCTGTCTGTTGTGGGAAAATATGGGGGAACTTTGTTAGAAGAGACACTCAAGTGCAAATAAATGTTTCCTGTAAGAAAGCATTTGGCTCAAATCTTTCCTCTTTTTTTTTTTTTTTTTAATCTCCTAAATTGTTTCCCCATGTCCTTAGTGACACCCTTAGACCAAAAAAAAATTTAAAAATTAACATCATCAAAACTAAAAGTCAACTGTGCACATGCCAGAGATAATTGGAGATTTATAATATGCCCTGTATAACTTGTGAGCACTGAAATAATATACGTGAGTGATGGGCTGAAACTTCATGGCATGAAGGATGCCTTTCTGGATAATTTACATCTTGGGGGGTAGTATCTTAAAATCAGAGGTCCTGTCTTCACTCTGTGCACATTAAAAACCACATGGTGCTTTTCATAAGAGCCTGGGCTTGCCCCAGCTGATTTTTTTTTTTTTTAAATTTTATTTTTTTCCCCCATCTCTTTAGTCTTGCAGCCTGTGCTGTGTGCTCAGACCATCTGGTCACCATTCTGCAAGCCTGGCCATGGCTGTGCTTAATGGCAAAATGATTTCTGTCTGTGTACAGTTTGGTAGAGTGTTTTGCATACTGCATGTGCTCAAGGTATTACATATGAAAGGCATTATGTAAGATTACAGGGAAAGAAAAATACTCTCTTAAAAATTGTCAGTAATTGCCCAGAATGCTCTTGTGACACCATTTGATGATGGAGGAGCTTAACCACTGCTCTGAAATGGTTAAGGTCTCTGTTTTCAACTTGGATTTTAAATTTATCCTCTGTGAAATTCTCTGCTTTTTTGTTGTCCTTTCTCTTGGCCCTCCCAGAGGCCAGACCTGGGTGTCTGGTCATCTAAAGATAAACCAAAATGGGCAAAAGAGAGGGGTGTGGGGATGTGCCCAGGCTTTCCCACCCCACATGAGAATCACTCAGTGTGAGCCCACATTTCCCCACTCCCAGCCCCTTGCTCCTGGCCGCAGCTCCAAAATCACACTGGTGCAGTGGAACTCAATGCAGCTGATGTGATGGGTTTTAAAAAAACCCAAATTTTTCCTTGATGTCTCACATTGGTGCAGTGAAACTCAATGCAGCTGATGTGATGGGTTAAAAAAAAACCAATTTTGTCCTTGATATCTCACACTGGTGCAGTGGAACTCAATGCAGCTACATGTGATGGGTTTTAAAAAACCCAATTTTTTTCCTTTATGTTAGTGCATTCATTCCATTCCTGGTCCTTTCAGGGTGTAATCAAAGCCCTAAATCTTGCTTTGGCCTCTTAACATGAGCATTAGGTGAGGCTGGAGGTGACACAAACTTAATGAGGGATTTCCTCATTAGCGTGAAGCCAGGCTGGAGGTGACCTAAGGTTTTGGGGACATTTATACCATGTGGTTATATATATATTTAGTGGTTATATGCACCCAGGGGGACCTGTGTCCTGTGGGAGTGGGCACTGGAGGTCTAAATTGGAATTCCTCTGCCTGACTCTCGCCATGGTTTTTGGCACTGCCAGTGTCTCCCCATTTATGCAATATAAATCCTTGCTCCAAGCAGGACGTACCTGTAGGGACCCTTCACAAGATTTCCTGTACCAAGGCTTGTCTTACTGAAAATATTTGTTTTTTAGGGTGTAAACACACTGTGAGAGTATTTCCCAAGCACCTGGGAAACAACAACTTGGCTCCAGACACAACTGCAGCCACGCAGTGTGAGCCAAAACACAGGCAAAACCCATCACTGCTGGGGGAGAATTCAGCCTGAGAAAGCCAGGCTGCAGCTCTGGGATGCCAGGGAGGATTGCTGGGATTTTTTGGGATCTGCTGAAGGGATGCATGTTAGCAGCCTTCATGCAGGAACACAGCAAGTGTGATGATCAAGTGATGATCCCTTGAAGTGTGATGATCAAGTGATGATCTTGGGGCTCCATTTAGTCAGATCCTGATTTAACCTTACTCCTGATTTCCAAGGCAAGGCTGTTTCACTTGCACATGCACCTTTGAGATAAAACTGGGAATGTTCCCTGTTTGAAAACCCAGCTTTGCAGGGTTCCAGAGTCATGCAGCCTTTCAGTCTAAAAATAAATCCCAAACGTGGTACACTGGTTTTGGAGACAAGTTGAGCTGTGCTTCTCATGCAGAAATGATGTTGCATTATATTTTCATCTTGGGCACAAAGCCAGTGCTAAATTCTCACCAATACAATTATGAGCAAAAAAAAAAAAAAAATGCTGTGGGGCTGGGCTGTGCAAGGCTCTGGGGTCTGCAGTGGAGCTGGGCAAAACTCCACCAACAAAAATCATCTTTCTGTGCACGTGAAAAATTTAGGAATATACCCATTTAAGCAAGCTTACTGAGAATCAGGTGTTTAAAATAACTACAGTAACTTCAAAATCTTTTTTTTTTTTTTTTGACTACTGAAAGGGGTAAAAATTGCTTTGAATTTATTAAAACCACAGGAAGACTATGGGTTGTAAAGCAGGTTCTTTCAACAGCTTCTACTTAAACACCAAGGAGTCATTCTGGATCCCTTCCTCCTAAGTCCTTGCAGACATCAGTGAGTAGCCCTGACATAAAAAAAAGGAACAAAAAAAAATTAAATAATGGCACAATTTCACCCAGAATCGTTTGTTCTGTTGGTGAAAGTCACAGAGAAAAGTCCTAAAATTATACAATTATAATAATAAATCAATTCAGCATGTCATTTCTGCTTTTCTACATTAATAAATTAACCATGTAACATTGTTCAAAATTATGTCAGTTACGCATATAATAATCTTTTAAATTAATGAAGTGATGAAGCAGTTTGATGACACCCATGATTTACAGGGCTGCTTTTAGCTAATGTTAAAAGCCTTTCATTTAATAAATTGTCCCCTTGAGAAATTACCAAAAATTAATATTTTCTATGCTAAATGTTCCAAGGTTTACACTTTTTCACTGTATTAGCAAATGGCAAGGGAGAAGCATTTTTCAAAATATATCTTCTTTTACATATATTTAATTGAAATTAATTAGTATATTACTTTAAAAGGAAATGATCACAGGGAAAGGTGTGGGATCATTTACGAGAGTTTCTTATGGCAATAAAACAGCATTTAAACAATGGAATTAATCATGTCCTTAATTTTTTTTTATGATAGATTAGGAATCATTCCAAGCTTTTTCTTTTGATTAAATAGAAGGACATTCCACACTGACTGGACAAAAAAAAAAAAATCCAGCTATTTCAGTGCAGTTCATATTTCCCTGGTTCCATTATGTCAGGTTACGTGCACGCTGGATATTTACTGAGCTAAAAGCAAAAATCCAAGTGAGGCTCACAAGATCTATTTTGCTTTGCTCTTCCTTGTGCTTGGCACCCTGATGTAATGTATGCATAAGGCTGTGAACGTTTAATATTTCCCATTTTATGCACATCTTATCAAAAAGCGAGCTTTAAAGCCACTTTCTCCTAGGGTTGGTTGGGATTCAAGGAACATAATATGAAATGGTATAGTGTGTCCTATAAAAGAGGTTAAAATGGAGGTTATAATTATGAAAGCTCAATAGATTTGAAAGCCAACACAGTGCCCCCTCACATGTGATACTACCTCTAGAAAGGGGAAGAGATATATAGGACTATAAAGGGAAGCCTGTAATTGATGCTCTCTGTACTTATTAGGATTTGTTTTAGTAACATCAGGGACTCGTTTTTGTACTACCTCTGAATAAATAATGTGCACAGTAGGTTGGGTCAATTCCTTTTCACTTTGAAATATTTTCAGAGGTTGCACTAAAACCAAGAATAATTCATTGCCTTTTTTTATTTTATTTTTTTTGTGTGTGTGTGTGAGGCAGCTGGATGTATTATGAAAAATTGGTGTGTTAACTGATTTATTTGGGGTGGGAGGGAGTCTGTAACAGGGGGGCCAGTGTGAAAAAGAAGGGATTTTGGTCTTAGTGGTGATGGGAGAGCATTCTCCTCATTTTCCATCTCAATCAGGAGCATTTCTCAAAAAATAAACAGGGTCAGAAAAAGACCTTGTCCCAGTGTTTGTATTTGAATGCTCCAAGTCTGCCACACAGCAGAGGCCCCAAAGGGACACCCACAAATAATTACCCATGGACAGAGCCTTGCCTCTGGTAAGTAAACCACCATAATGAGCACAGCTCCTCAAATACATATTTGTTTTAAAAAATAAGTGAAACAGAACCATCCCAAAAAAGCCTGAAAATTGATTCCAGTGCAGGCTTTGTTTGGCTCCTGCTTCTGGCACTGATTCCAGAGTTTAATATCTCCGGCAAGTTTACAGCTTTATCCCGGGTGCCAAGTTCCAGATCTCACAAACTGCTCTGGCCCCCATCAGTAGGAGAGGCACAGTGATGCTTAGCCCATGTTTGTGTCCTTTAATATGTCTATGGATGGAAAGAGCCACAGAAGGACAAGTTCATTATTAATAGCAGTGATTAACAGATTAGTTGTTGCTCCTTCTGATATTTCTGCAGCAGCACCTGAAATAGGAAGGTGTTTCGCTGGAAAGTTTGGTTAGTTTGGGGTTTGTTCTGTGAAAATATGGATTTTGGGGGTTGGGCTTTGCAGAGATGCCTCCAGAGCTTCTTCTAGTGCTCCAACCCTTCCTTGGGAAAAGCATCAAGGCAATCCTGCCTGTCTGTCACAGCAAGAAGTGAAGGACAAGTTTTTTTTTCCTGTAATTCTTGTTCATTTTTCTTCTTCCCGTGAAGTTCAGTCCTCAGTGAAGGTCTAGTTTCATTTGGTTGTAAGAATCAAGGTCAATCTAGCAAAGTGAGGAGAATTTCCATGGTGGTGGAAAGCAGGGCTGCACACACTCCTGCATTACAAAGTTTGTCCATCCAGAAAGGAGGAGCCTGATCCTGTAAAAGCAGCCAGGGATTTGTGATGAGATCTGGGGGTACTTAGGATAAATTCCTCTAGTGATTTACACTGAGCAAGGGGTCAAGACAGTGATTTCTGAAAAACAAAACAAAAAAAACAAAAAAAAAAAAAAAAAAAAAAAAACAAAAGGAGCGATTTTTGAGNTCATATAATTGTCTTCTACTGTGTGATTAGTTTTGGATACCATCTTGGAAGTGCTACCAACTTTTGGGTATTTGCAAAAGCATCTGTTAATGTGAAGCCTAGCTGCCAAATAATTTAACAAAGCAGAAATGACTGTGTGTGGAAGTGTTACTCCCTGCCCCCAGGCAAACCAAGCCATCTGTAAATCCTAGCCATGGACAAAATTCATGGGTACAAACTTGAGACTTAGTAGGGAAAGTGGTTGCTCCAACAGCTGGAGTGACCAACAGCCATTGGGTTTGATGTGAGTTCTCAGGACATGTGGCAAAGCTTTGATTGGAGTGGAAAAATTAAAGTGGGTGAGTCTAGATTTTACTGTGAAACTTCCAGATGATTCTAGAGATTATTAGTTTTGGGGATTTGTTGAAAGAGTTGAAAACCTCACCTCGATTTCTTCAAGAAAATGGACCTTCCAAGCTGGAAAACTAATAGGACTGATAATAAGAGGCATTTAATGGTACTTTTTTTGTTAAAGAGCAGAAATAATGGTATTTATTTCTCTGTGTTAAGATGCTTTGGATTTTACTTCTAAGGGAACATAAGTAGTAATAACAACAAACACATAGAATAAGTTGTGATCTCTGAGAAAAGCATCTCCAACCATCAGAAAAAAAAATGGGAATTTCTTAATCCTTGTTGGGAGAGACAAGGGTTGCATCATCCTGTGTAACAGAATGTATCTAAATGCAGATAGGGCTGGTAAACCCCTACATTTCTGCCAACAGAGTTTCTGCTTAAATATCTTTATGGCAAGAAAGAATTCCATTTCACTCCTCAAGTCCTAGAACAAATTGAGGGCTTGGTCTCCAGCAGTAATTTTCCAGATGGGGAAATGGTCTCAGACTGCCTCAGGAGACTTGGCAGTGGAGGGTCAGGAGGATGCAGGAGAAAAGATCTAATCCTTGAGCAAGACCAAGGGCTGCCTCCTCTGCTGCTGTTTCACCTTGAAAGCTGTAGGGATGAAGGGGGAACTCTCAGCATAAAAAAACCCCTCAGCAATTTGCACTTTCAGCTCGTGCCCTCGATGATTTTGTAGCCCCTGCCTTTGTGGGGTCTGCTGTACCTGCCTCTGCATCCACACCAGATCTCTTCCAGCTTTTGGCAGAAGTTTCTGGTACATGCAAATCTCTTCTGCACCTACATTTTGGCAAAGGCTCAGCTGTCATTTATGAGGAGCAAGACCCAAGCCTTGCTCCAAACAGGTGGCAGTGGTGGGACCAAGCTGTTGGGTCTCATTGTTGGGGGACAGAGGCTTCCACACAAAAATAAGCATTATATTGGGGGCTGATTTCTAGAAAATTAAGTAGTGGATTGGTCTGCACCAGAGTTTATCACAATCTTACAGGCCACAGCAAGGTAGGGTTATGAGGAAGATTTATTGTTATTCTTGCTTAATTGTCAGTAAAATCATCTGCATGCCTGTGTCCTTCCAGAGTTGAAGACACCCTTCATACCGTGTGCCAACAAGACTAATTTTATTAACACCTTTTTGTGCAAAAACAGCTCCTTGCATTTAAAATTGTCAGATCTGAAGGTCATGGAGGGTGGTAGAAAAGCTTGGAAGGTCTTACAGCTCCTCTTGCAGAGGTGAGGCTTCCAAAGAGCTGAGCACCACCCACTGCATTTTAATAAGTTGACAAGGAAGAATGTGTGCATTGGCATGTGCAAGATTTAGCTGGATTTAGCTCCTGCCACACCAGGAGCAGATTTCTGAGGGGATGCAGGGGTTTTAGGCCTTCCCTAAGCAAGCTCAGTCTGTCCTAAAATGCTGGTGGGACTAGATTTGTCTTCTTTTTGTCAGACCACCAATCTCAGGTCAGGGTGCCACTTTCCTCAGGCTCACCAATCTCAGGTCAGGGTGCCACTTTCCTCAGGCTCACCAATCTCCTGGAGCATCAGCCCTTGGCACAGGGTATTTCACCAAGCTGGAAAAGTTCATTTGCCAGTATAAATTGACTAAAACAACTAGATTTGCCAGAAGAGCAGCCAGTCTTACCACTGGCATGCCAAGCAGATGCTATTTGAACTAGCTGAGAAATAAAGTGATGAAGAATTAAACATAACAATGTCTTTTATTAAAGAAGAATGAGCTGGGCAACATTTGAGTGAAGCATCTCCTTCCATCTTCTGGGACATGGAAGAGTCAGTGTACACCACAGTGGGCAGTGGATGAAGACAAGTGAGAAAGAGGAAGAGTAGGGCAGGAAGGCTCCAATGGACACAGTCTGTCCCCTTTTTCTGGTTCCTTGGAGTGCATCACATCCAAGTCCTGGATGAGAGAGAGGTAAGCCATGAAGGCCACTTCAAAACCTGCAAGAACAAAGACTGGACAGCACATGAGCAACACAAGGGAAACACTGAAAGAACCAGAGGGGAAAAAAGGCATTGACTACAAAAATTTAAAAGAAAAAGCATAAAGGAAGACTTGAAACCTGGAAGTTTGTTGGCTGACTGTATAGCACATGGTGATACCAGGTTTGGTGCTTGCTTGCTGATGGATACAGAGAAAAGGTTGTGGTATGGTCAGGATCAGACTGGGCTTGCACAGAGGAGAGAAATTCACAGAGCCTGACTCACCCCTGGTTCATGCTTTGCACAGCCTGTTCCAGGCTCTGCAGAGGAGGTGCAAGAATTGCCAGTTCACGTGGTTGTGTAACCCACCAGAGGAGGCTGAGTTCACCCCAGCAGCTGCCTGAAATGGCAGTGAGGGCTTGCCTGGCATAAGGGAAAGACAAGACAGGAAAAGTAACCCCCAGGGGAGGGGAAAAAAAAAAAAGTAGAAGTCAAAATGGTAGAGGCAGGGCCACTTGTGGTGCTTTATGTGACAGCTGCAAGGGGGAGTGGAGGGACCCACTCCTTGTGCCCTGCAAAAGCATCTCCCATCCTCTAAACAGGATGAAAGGAGCAAGTAAGTGCACTTTGATTAGAAACAGTATTAACTGTTATTTGCAGCAACTTTTTGCCCAAAAAGGCATCAAATCCTTTGCATTTTGGATAGAAACTCCTTCCCAGGGAACCCATATTTTTCACTTTCAGGGCTAATGCAGAAATTCTGCTATTTCAGTCAGCAGAAGAGAAAGTTCCCATTCATTGTGGATGCTATTTGAGGGGATGCAGTTGCACATGCAGCTTCATGGAGCTGCAGAGGGTGAAAAAATACCATGTCTAGGCTGCCAGCTCAGTGCCAAGCTGCTGTCTGATGCAGTGAAAAGATATTCTGTGTCTTCTTCAGCTCTTCTACAGCTGCTGGAATAGCCAGCAGATCCTGGCAGACCAAGCTGCCATCAAGGGGTCAGGGAGACATAATGAAACATCCATGAGGGAAGAGGCATGCTGGCATTACACATGCATTTGCAGAGGTTTGCAGGGCAGCCAGCTCTTCCCTATCTCCCGTTACGTTGGCTGTTTATAAATTATTCCCTAAGTTTTAGCACACACGCGTATTCATTTTTAATGCTTAAATACACATTAAGAATAATTTTCACTAAAGGATGATCCCTAATTCCATCAGGAGCACAGCTAAGGAAATGATACATGCAAATTTGAGCAGGGGGTTGGTACCATTAATAGCTGGCTTGTCTTCCTGGAGGGAACTTGCCAGTCCTGGGTCTGTCAGAGCTTGCAGCCTGGATGGGAGCCTAAAGCCTTGGATGAAACCCTACCTGCATGCCAAAGGTCCTTAACTCCCCAAACCTGCCTCTCCCACACCCAAAGGAAAGTGCTGGAGCTCTCCTGCTTTCCCACAAAGACTAAATCTTTCAATTGCCTCCCACACAAACCAAGGGAAAGGATAGAGCAAAACGCATTTTAATGAGCATTTGAATAATCATGGGGATGAGTACTTTTCACTGACATAGCACCTTTTGTTCGAGTGATTTATAAACATCCATTAAGCCTGACAACTTCCCTGAAGGGTAATTTTTTTTTTTCTTTTTTTTTTTTTATTCTCTGGAAGTGGAGAGCTGAGCTTTGCTGGAGGATAGGGCAGGAAACTCATGGCAGGGGCTGGAAATGGGAACCCTGCGTGCGGGATTTCCTCTCCCCCTTCTCCGTAGGGTTTCCTCTTGGCTCACTAATCACCAAGAGAGATCTTGATGACCAGATGCTCATAGATAACAGAGCTCAAATATTGCTTCCTCTCTGCAAATTGCATGCTGGCTTGGTTCAAAGGCCAAATCCTATTCCACCATCAGCTGGTGGCAGAGATCCCGTCGAACATCAGCAGTAGGAAGAGTTTGGAAAACAAAGCTAAATATGTGGAAACCTTTGCAGCCAGACACAGTTGCAGGGCACAGTGTTGTTTAGAGCATTTTCCTCCTGTTTTGAGAGGACCTGGAAAGCTTTAAATGAGACTCTTTCTAAAAGGGCACATCCAGGTGGTTCATCCAAAACCATCCAAATCATTTCCCTCCCAGACAGCGTGCACGTTCCTGGGTGCAGTGACAGTATTTCTTCTCTGACATCTCCAGTTAAAAGGATTTATTTTCAGTAAAATAGAGTACTTCGGTTGTGTGATGGGCAAAAAAAGGTACTCTATAATTAAAAGTGGGATTAGACAGAAAAATGAGATGTTAGGCAGATAATTAGGGAACTATTATAATTAGAATGTGCTTTTAAATCCCCTAGTAGCTTCTATTATGAAAGGGATGTCCTCTGATTAACTAATATTTCCTTTAAGTAGATATTTTTCCTCTTCCTTTTGGACAGGAAAGCTCGAATTGAATGACTTCACCTTAAAAAAATCACAGTTTACTGGGGCCCGAGTCTTCCTCCTAACAAGCCAGTTTTGCTCAGGAAAAAAAGACCTGTATTGGGGTTGAAAGTGGCAGAGAAGATTTTACTAGCAAGCTTATTAAATTGCTTCTCTCCTCTATTAAATACAATCTTATTTATAGACAGTATTTAGTATTCTTTGTATTGAGCCTTTAAGAGAAATTATTGCTGTTCGAGCAGCGATGGCCTTAGATTAAATTTTTATTCATGCAGGTTTTACACAAGCAGAACTGCTGCATATTTCTATGTGAAGCAGAAAGCTGTGATGGTTTTGAAAGGATGGGGAGCTTCAGTGAGAGCTGTCTGACAGCTGCTGTTGATGCACACAAACCCAACAAGGCTCTTGGAAGCTGCTTGTCTCTCCCTGGCTCTTCAGCAGGGAGCAGGGAAGGACAGAGGTCAGTCCCACTCCTTACAGCCCTATAAATCAAGTTAGTACATTTGGAAGTGTGTTAAAACTGGGGGGAAATGAGAGGAAAAGCTGTTCTGTTCCCCTCACCTGAGCCTTTTCAGGTGTTGGTTTGCAGGGAACTTCTGTGAGAAAACATGTCACTGCAAATGGGGAAAAGAGGAAAAGGAAAATAACTTGCTGAAAGTGCAGTCTCCCTCCCTTTTTTTTTTTTTTTTTTTTTTTTTTTTTTTTATTGTGTCTAAAATTTTAGGAATTGAGAGAGAATTGAGTGCAAAAGTTCATTTTGGTTGCAAAGGCCAAATGTTGCTTCTTATTTGTAAAAGGAGGCAGGGAAGGCAGAGGAAGAGACAGCCAGAAGTCCAGGCCCAACAGTGATGCATATTTCTGTATTGCTGTATTTGGACAAACAAGACTTCTGTTCTTTCACCTAAAAACCATAAAAGCAGATGGAAAATTGCTTTATTCAGGGTCAAGAACCTTGGCATCTATCTGCAGATATAAAGATAACTTACTTAAAAAGCCATTTGTGGTACGTCTGATTCCAGTTTACTGGACATAATGTTGAGAGAAAAGCTCAGGAAAAAAAAAAAAAAAAAAGATTTGAAATGGCCAAATGGTGAGGGGAAGGATGAAACTCACCCCAAATATAGTACATGGGTCCTGGAGAAAGCAGCCTGGGGAAGATGCACACTGCCTAAAGTTAGAGACCCCCAAGCCTGACAAGCAAAAAAGCAAAAAAAAAGTTATTTCCAGTGTGGTGAGTGGAAAGAGTGTCCCACCAACACTTCTGGGAGGGAAGGAGCATCTCTTCAGGGTGTCTTGAGGAGCCAGGCATGTGGAGATCATCTCTGAAGCCTCAGAGCTCCTCAGTGCCCCAAAGCTGCAGGAGCAGGCTCTCAGGCACTGTGCCTGCCCAGGAACCAGGGAAAAGCAGGTGATGGAGGAGAGGCTGGAAAAATATCACCCACAGCCAGTGAGACTGCAGGAGGGACCCTAGGGAAAGGGTCCTCCCAAAGATGGGAAACCCTCAGAGGAAGAGATGGCCTGGCTTGGAGAATACACCAGAAGAAGCAGGAGAACCAGGAGAAGCAGCAGCTCTGCTGCCTGGCAGGACACCATGGGATGATTTTTGGCCTTTCTCCATGGATCTGACATGATTCTTGACTTTGTTGGGGTCAAAGGGACTGGGCAATAATGGTCTGACAGCAAAGTGACTTAGTGTTCTTGCTGAAGGGGACAACCACATCATAAAAATCATCCAGGGCCGTGTTGCTGGGTGTTCATGGTGATGTGCAGACTGCGGAAGGAGAAATACCAAGCTAAACTGAAGAGATGCTGGTGCTGGGGTGGACTGGGGCCATCTGATGTTTCCTGACTTCCCAAGATGAATTCTGGCATCCCAGTCAGGAGAGAAACACCCAAGCTAAAGGGAGTGGAGGGATTTTTGTGATTCTGTGGCCTCCTGCCCTATATTGGCAGGATGGAGGTCAGAGAGGAACGTGAACTGGTTTTCCTTAATCCTCTGACAAATATCTGGGCTTCTCACTCCTGCAGAAAAGAGTCATTTGGTCTAATGATACCTTCCAGCTCTGCAGTGCCACTCAGCCAAGATGCTGAAGCATTTTAGGTCTCTCAATTCATCCTTTCAGCAAATAGCCAAGCCTCTGCACAGCAAAGTGCTCACGTTAACAGTACAGCACAATGGGGAAAATACAGTATAGAGAAATATGATGGGTTTATGTCTTTTATGGCTTATACTGCAAACACATAAAAACAATTAGGGTTTGGAGAATATTTTTTTTTTTTTAAAGCAAAGAGAATGATTGGCAAGGCAGAGAAAATAAATATTATACCCTTGAGAGGGTTAGGGATGTATTATTTTTCCAATTTTACAGAAGAGGAAACGCCAGATCAAAATTACTTTCCCAAGATCACACAGGGTGATCCTGCCACCTTTTCTATTGAGTAGTTCTTACTCAAGGGCTGGTCTGTCTTTGTGCCCAAAGACCTCCTTTAAAGCCTGCTCTATCCAGTGGTGTAAATTTACAGTGTATTAGCTACTCTATATTTATTCCCCACATAAATATCTCTTCAAAGTGAGCTGCCTCACCCAAAGGCACTTTCAGAAGTGTAAGGCCAGCGATAATGCTGCTAAAAGAATTAACACTGTCCCAGATAATTAGTGGTAATTAGTACTGGTTAGGACAGGAGTTAATGCACACTAGTGGATATAAATTCTGCCTTTGTGTCCCTGTGCTGACATAAAATCCAGCCTGGGAATAAGATCCCAGTGGGTGAGAAAGTGAAGGGACCAGGTTGATTATCTGATTCCTCCTTGATGCTGGAGCTCAAATTCTCTTTATTCCAGACCTTTCTTCCCATCATGAAAGCTTGCACCTTCTTTTTTTGGCAAGAGAACAGTTCTACCAGTGATCCCAGTGGTATTTGATAACCCATCATTTCTCTGGGTCTTGGGGGAAAAAGAAAACCTGAGTATTAAAACCTGGCCACTGTGTCAATACAGTCAAATACCTCCAGGGATTGTTTCATAGCTTCCCCCTCTGGGGTTAACTCTTTATGGCAGCAAAACTAAATTACAGGCCCAACAGCAAAGAAAACCAACCAAAAAAAAAAGGCTTAGAATTAAGATTTAAGAATTAATTCAGGTTATCCCCTCCTGCATGTGAGAAGCTGATGGGTGATGCATGGCTTTGCACAGGAAGGAGGATGGTGGCATGGGGTACAGGTGCCAGTGCACATCTGGCATGCACATGGATTCAGGATACCACCCCAAACCTCTTGGGAAATGGCTGGGAAGTGAAGGACTGAGCACATAGGGAAGGTACTGCCCTAATGCTTCAAGTGTATTTTATTTCAAACTCTTTTCCACAGCTTGTCTGAGGTTGGAATAGCCCTCCTTGTGGGAGGACTTGAAATTTTAAAGAAAACACAAAGTCAGCTGGCTGCAAAAACTCTCCTCCTCCTTTCCTTCCTACATTCCTTTGAAGATGATTTGACAGAGCCATCAATAGTTCCAAGCACTTGAAAGGGAAAAACTTAGAAAAGTGGAGGTAATCTTTTGGCCTGAACCCCCTTATTTTTATGCTAGACAACTGCTGTGCTTAGTGGGTTCAGGAAAATAACCTCACAAACACATGCAGAGCCTCAAGATGTAATCACAAAGAAAAATGAGCTTTTCTAACATGAAGACTGCCCACTTCAGCTCCTTGGAAGAGCCACTGAGAGCTGCTGGGTTTTTTGGGGGGTTGAAGGATTTGTGCAGGCTGAATTGCCCTAGGTGCTGAGAGTGAGTCTGATTTCCAGCATCTCTGAGATCCATCTGCTTCTGCTGTCTTCACCCAGACCTGCTGGAGCTAAACACCATTCATAATCAGGGCCCAGCTGGTCTCTAGAAAAGAAGGCCTTTTCCCAGCATAAAAATGATTTGAAATGTAATTTTTTAGCTTCCCTTTCTAAAATACAGAGATAATCCGCTGTAGGGACACTTACTTTGATTTAACCTGATCTTAACATCAAGTTTGATGATGAGGGATTAATTTGAGCTAAACAAACAGAAGATGCTCATAAATTGAAATTTAAAGTTGGGTGTTTTTTTGGTTTTTTTCTTTTTAAATTCTGTGTTCACCTCAGCTAGGTTAAGAATTCAGCTGGTATATTTTCACATCAGCTAGTTTTGTCTGGAAACCTGTGTGGGTGTGTTTGTGCCGGCTCATTGGGCACTTGTAAATGGATTTAATTTTGATCAAAGGGGCTGTGTGATTCTCAGCCTGCTGGAGAGGGACCCCCCAGGTGACGTCAGCCAAGGGAAGAGTCACCAAGGGCAGCAAATGTGTCACAGAAGAACTTCAAAGCAGGATCCACAGGCAACCTTGGCTAGGAGCAGGGAACAGATCCAAGGGAAAACATGAGGCAGGCTGGCTTGGCATCCTAAACAAAATCTATATTAAGAGGCAGGCAGGTAAAAGAAGAACTTTATGGAAAGCACTGGAAAGTGGAAAGAGGGAATGGAATAAACTACATGCAAGTGGTCCCGTGATGGAGTTTCTTAGGAGGTCTCTTAGTTGAAACACTGGGGTTTTTAACATATTTATGAGGTAAAGTTCCTCTGAGAGCTAGTGGTTGGTTGTGATGGTCTTGGTGTGTGTTTGGAGGGGCACACAAACCTGCTGGGCAGTGAAAAAGTGATCAGTGGAGGTGAAAACCCTTTGTGGGACATAGCAGAGCAGCAGGCAGACCAGAAGAACAAGCAAGGGATGTTTGTCAAGCCACATTTTATATTCTTGGTGCCACTTTTGGAGAGCACTGTGTGGCATGTGGAGTCACCTGAGTCAAGAAGGGAAGAGATTCTTTGGAGTGGTCCCTCAGGGAAGAGCCTGGCCCTGCATCCCAAAGGCCAGAAGAAGAAATGAGGTGGTCACCTCCCTCCTGACCCAACAAGGACACCTAGTGAAGTGCTGCTGATGGATCTCAGCCTACATGATGCCAGTCAGGAAATATTTGGGATAACTGCAGCTCTTCTGAAAAAAAAAAAAACAAACATGAAGAGAACTGCAAATGTATGCAACTGCTGTAAAATCCTCTGGTGTGGAGACAGTCAGAAAGAAAAAGCACATTGCTCACAAGTTTGTCACACCAGTAGGGAGGGAGGAGGAGGTGGAGGAGGCATTCCCAGGTATGGAAACACAGGACAGAAAGCCACCAGTCCTTCAAGTTCAGTGAGGCAGAATTTGAACTGTGTGGGGAAGTCAGAGGGTGGAGCTTTTCCCCCTGAGTTACAGACCCAACATGTGCTTCCAATAGAGAAACTGAAGCAGAAGCTAGAGTTACTGCAAGGCTGAGTGTACTAATGAATCAAATTGTCTCTACACAACTTCAAAGGCTTTGGGAAGAAGCAAGAATAACTAGAAATGTAACACTAATGGTAAGGACAATGTGGCTGGCACTGGTTAAACCCAGCAAGGGTCTCTTCATCAGCAGGCAGGCAAAGTGTGTGTGGAAAATAATGTGAAAAAAAAGTGGATCTGGTGGTGCTGCACAGCAGAGGAGAGGGAACAGCTGTGTCCTCAAGTTTTGGTGACAGTAAGTGCAAGGCAGAATGGGCTTGGTGCAAAAATCAGGTGAGCAGCAAAGTAATAAAATCCGAAGGGGATCCAAGTAAGAGGTGTTTCAAGTAGTAGCAAGGACAGGAAAATAATAGAAAGGGTTACAACTGAATTAGCAATGTAGACAACTATAATAAACTTCAACTTGGAAACATAAAAGGAAAAATATGATCTTGGAAAAATAATTTAAAGCAAGATATTCTGTGGGGGGGGAGAGATCTGGGTAAAGTCCAAAGTTTCTGTTTATGAGCTAATGAAGAGAGGGGTGGGAACAGCTTGTCTTCCAGCAGAGGCTCAAGAGGCAAAGCATCATCTTACCTTTGCCTCTTGCACCATCAATTAGGTGTTTTTTTTTGGGGGGGGTTGAGGCCCTTGAAAATTTTCTGTGTTTCAAGTGCTCTGTCATGGAATGAGGATTTCCTGAGGAGCACACGTGCTCCTAAGATGTTCAGCTGCTACAGTGGCACCCCCTAAACCACGAGCTGCCACATTTTATTTGGGTGAGTGGTTCTGTTTCAGGGGATGCACTCGAGGAGGATCAAACTGACAGAGATGTTGGAAATGGAGAGGGGGACTGGAGCCATAGATGGTTTAGTGCATCTGCTTGGTATCTCATAAACTTGGCTCTGTTCTGGTCGTGTTTGCATGTGCAGAGCCATAAAAGTGGTGTTTTGAGGCAAGAAGAGGGGTGAGGCAAAGAATTCCGTGTCTGCAAAATCCATGGGGAGCTGCTTGGGTGGGTAGAGCCTTCTGACATGCTTTAATTAGCTCCACCACAGATTTCACAGCTACTCTGGTCATGTCTAGGTGTGCTGGGATGCATATCTGCCTTCAGAGGCAACCCTTCTCAAAATGTGGCTTAGGGATGTAATCCCAGTGACTCCCAATAAGAGTTGGCTGGCAGGAAACTCCTAAAGTGGGGCTTGATGTCCACATTCACTGGAGATGGTTTATATCTCCTGCAGGAATTAGGTGCCAAATTTTCAGTGGACTGTGTTGAGAGAAGAGGCAAAATAGCTTCAGAAATCTGAACTGAACTGTTGAATGTGGGATGGTCCTTCTCAAAGCCCTCTTAGCTAAAAGGGAGAGAACTCAAATGATCTAAATTCTGCCAGATGCAAGGAAACAGCATTGCAGGAGAGCTGAGTTGATGATTCTATGAGATGTTTCTTTGGTTCTATGTAAAAAGTACTTCCTTTCCAGAGTCTGGATGTCTATCTGCTTTCATGTCTTCTCTCCATAACTTGAGGATAAGAGCAGGAAAGCATTTTTTCAAAGAGTAATTGCACCTTTTCAAGCACAGCTAGCATCCTCAAGGTAAAGAACAGTGCCCTAGTGGGGTAAGCTGGAATCAAACATTCTCTTGGTGGGTTATCCTGACTGCAGTTTCCTCTTGAGAGCTGCAGGTCCCTTTTACATGAACTTTTTAACCAAGCCACAGAAAGTGACTGTCACCATCATGTCATTACGAGGGATGCTTTGGAATCCCCACACCCTTGGCGTTTCCCATCCGAAGCCAGCCCCAGGGCCTGGCCCAGCCCCTGTGCACCTCTGTCCCCTCACTGCAGACCTGCAGGGCCAGTTCAGGGGCCAAGCCAGGGTGAGGGGCTGCAGGGCTGTGGAGGAGGAGATGCTGCTGCTGCTGCCTGGTGGGAGGCCCAGGGCTCGGGAGGCAGCTCTTGGCTCTGGGGCCCCTCCGAGGGGGTGCTTGCTCTGCTTTGGAGGAAAGTGCAGCTTTCACTGCCTCCCTCCCTGATTCCTTCTCTCCTTCACTTTTTTTCCCCCCTTCTCTGCCTGCTTTCTCACAGCTGCTGCCTTGGGGACCCAGCCTTGGTGAGGGAGGAGGCTGCCTGCCCCTGGGGATGGAGAGGGGCAGCAGTGGGATGAGCACACCCTATTCCTGGAGGAAAAGCCTTGCTTTCTGGTTTGGGGGGCACTGCTGTGAGTGGGGAGGTGTGGGGGAAAGGGGAGAGCCACCTTTGAGTCCCTCTGCCCTCGGGGAGGTTTTAAAATTGTTTAACAAGCCGGGTTTTCCCGAAGCTGCCCTTCATTGTGCATGCACACACACGTACCCACAGAGGCTTTTCTCACAGCCATCACAGCTGGCCAAAAATCATCCACGGGAGCTCAGAGAGACACTTATATCCACTCACCCACCCTTTCAGAGCCCAAAGGGAATGACAGCCACCCATCCTGCTGCCACCCACGCTACTGCAGGTCCCCTCTGCTTCCCAGCACCCAAGCTGGATCCAAACCGCTCAGAGTTGAGCCACTTGTGCCCAAAGAAACGCCACAAAATGAAGGAGGGAGAGCAACTGGAAACTCTTTTGCAGCTCCCCTCCCTCGCTCCCGCATTTTTTTTTCCCCCTTTCTTGCCGAGAGAATTGTTTGCGGGTGGAAGAGAGGGATGTTTAAACAGCTCCGCAGATCCATTTAGCAAAGTCAATATGCAATTATGCAAAAGCCCGTGATAATACAGCCCCTGATGCAGATAGCGGCGGTCGGAGCTGTCCTGGGGGGACCCGCGGGCAGCTGAGAACTCTCGGGATGGGGTTTGCAGGGACCCCGAGAGCCTGCCCTGCCTCCCCAGCCCCTTCAGCCCAGGCACAGGTCGGTGCCATCCCGGGAATCTCCCGAACCCCCGGTGCCATCCCGGGAATCCCCCGAACCCCGTCCCGCACCGCTCTCCCGGGCACGGAGCTTCGCTTCTTATTTCCTTTTAGTTTTTCTAATTTATAAATCAGATTTTTTTTTTTTTTTTCCCCTCGATTTTTCCCTGGATGGTGTGGTTTGAGGGAAGCTTCCTCCCCGAGAGTTCCGAGCCTGCAGAGAGCCCCGGGTTCCCCCCAGTCCCACCGGGGTGAATTAGCCCCGGATCCCCGCTCTGATGAGTGCCCATCCTCTGCCACCGGCATCGGAGGCACGCCGAAATAATGCTGAAAATGGGCTCATTAACCCAGCCGCAGATGGACTGTAGATAGTAGGAATGATGCAAATTAGTTTGGAGGGACACATCAAATCGAAAAGCTCTGACAAAACTTCGCTTTGCTCCAGTTCAGCCGAGGGGCTGTCAGATACCAATATTCAATTCTCCGTCGCTTCAAAGTGAGGTTTTATTTGCTCACTCGCTAATTTGCTTCTTGTACAATGTTGCAAGTATTTCCAGTCTCGTTCGAAAGGGTAAAAATACTTCGTTCAACTTTTTAGAAGAGTGGCCTTCGACTTCTGACATCAGGGACACTCAATCATTTAATTTCTGCTTTCTGTGCACGGAGGAAAGTATCCGTAATACCTTCTTGATAAAAATAAAATAAGGACAGAAAGATCAGGCAGGTTGTTGTTTCCTTCAAAGACAGCAGAGATGAACCGGGAGCTGAATTTAGCCCACCAGAAGTGGGAGAAGTCTCCAGAATAAAAGAAAAAGTATCGAATATTTTAGGCTAATGTTACCCTCTGTTGAACTCTGGCGAGTGGCTCTGAAGGCAAAGAGCTGTAGGAGCTGGTGTGCCACAAGTGGCAGGAGGGTTTGCTTATACCTCCATTTAACCCATTAAAAGAAATCCCCCACTATTGTTCGGCTACGTGGGTGTCTCCGTCTTTTTAGGCTACGTGCGGGCATATGTGTGGATTGAGAAGAGGCGCTTTTAGAGATCTTTGCTTTAAAACATTCCTTGGAGTTCACGTAGACCACTAGATTTTTATCTGCGTGTCCAGTCGGCTGCTGACACTGTCTGCAAATACGACAAAGACTTCGCATTTCACAGCCCTTCCTTGCGGCTCTCGCCTCGTAAAAGTCAAGGGTTTATGTTAAAAGTTTGAGGGGTTTTTTAAATAAAAAACCCCAAAACTTTCCTCCCCACCCATTTTTATTTTTATTTTTAATCTCTTCTTGCGCTTTGTGTTTTTTGAGGAGAGCGTTCCAGGCGCCACGGGAGCGGGGAAAAAAGTGGGCAGGAGGGAGAGGAGAGAGGGGAATTACCCAGCTAGGCTGCATCGGCTCAGGCACGGGCAGAGAGGTTCGGAAATTCAAAAAAAAAGCAGCGTCATTGCTTCCTCTAAGCCTAAACTAACTTTAGGCCGGCGTAAACTCCCCTCCTGCTGCTGCTCCGAGGGCTGGCATCAAAGGGATCGCCTCCGCTTCCCTCCGAGAGCATCACTGGGATGGGAACTGCCCGGATCGGGATCTCCCTCTGCCCACAGGTTGCAGCCGGAGAAGTTTTTTAACCGTTCGCAAATACTTTCCCCTTCTTTTCTTTAAAAAAAAAAAA
>WEIU01007026.1:601371-620475 GCA_013389925.1 Aegithalos caudatus
CAGCTTTTCGGCTTTAAAAAGTTGTGTTCGCGTGGAATTGCTGGAAATCCGCAAATCTCTCCTTCTCCTTTTTGCTTCGGTTTTGTTTTGTTTACCGCTGCTGAAGTTGGGTGTTTTTTTGGGAGGTTTTTTTTTTTTTTTTTTTTTTTTTTTTCTCCCTCTCTTTCAGCATCTTGGTCATCCAAAACCATAGGAAATACCAAACTCTTCATATCAAATGTGAGTTAGAAATGTCAACACATCCAGTCTGCATGTGCTTTAGGGAGAGAATGAGGTGGAGAAAAGAGGTGTTGAGTTAAGGAAGATGGGAANGTCCCCGCGGGGAGGAGAAAAGGGGGGGGCGCACAACGCAGCGGAGCCGCTGCCGAGGGCTCTGCCCCCGCCTCCCCCTGACGCTTCTCCTCTTTCTCCTTCTCTCCCTTCTCTCTCTATCCCCCCCGCAGTACGACGAGCTGCCCCACTACGGCGGCATGGAGGGGGTGGGCATCCCCACCACCATGTACGGGGACCCCCACGGCGCCCGCCCCATGCAGCCCGTGCACCACCTGAACCACGGGCCGCCGCTGCACTCGCACCAGTACCCGCACGCCGCCCACGCCAACGCCATGCCCCCCGCCATGGGCGCCTCCGTCAACGACGCCCTCAAGAGAGATAAAGATGCCATCTACGGGTAAGGTGCCGCGCATCCTGCGCGGGGAAAGGCCCGCGGTGCTTTGGTGTCGGTGTTGCCATCAGGCTGGGAGATGGGGGGGGGAAGAAGGTTAGGGGGTCCCCCCACCCTGGTTTGGGAGTCCCCCCACCTTGGTTTGGGAGCTCGCTGGAATAAAGGGGTGGCAAGGCATCACCGCGGGAGGAAAATAATATTCCCAGGGCGCCCGGTGGTAAAATCTCTGCGCGGAGTTTTGGGAGTAGGGAGAGAGTTTGGAAGAGCTTCGCCCAACTTTCCGCCTTGTTTGCTTGCGCTGAGAGGACTCGAGAGCTGCTTCTCTCAACTCTTTTTATTTTTTAATTTTCTCTTAATTTTTTTTTTTTTAAACCTTTTATCCGACAGCGCTGAATGTTTCTCAGTGTGGTAACTTGTGAAGCAGTTTCTAGGCCGTTGCGATGGGAGCTGACGGGGTTATTAACATTGGGCGCAGATGCTTTTAAAATGGATTTGCCCAGCTGGAGTTTGAAGGGAAGTTTAAGAGCCTTTAAAAAAATCACTCTTAGGACAGTGAGGAGAAAGGGGGGAGGAAAATAAAATCCGTGGAGTTCGGTTTCTTTATGGGTTTATCAGAAATCTGAAGGGTTGGGTAAAAGTCGGTGGTGTACGATGCCCAGAAGGAAGGAAAAAAAAAAAAAAAAAAGTACGAAGCCCTGGCAGAAAGAAAAAAAAGAAAAGAACTCCCTGTTATAAATATACATATATATACGTGTGTGTGCGCCCACGCTTATTTATTTATTTAAATTATTAAACGGGCCAGGGAAGCAGATGCACACGCCGCCTTTCTCCCGGGGAGGCTTTCCAAGCTGGGATTGCCCAGGAGCAGCACCTGGTTCCCCCCGCGGGGCGCAGGGCTGGGCAGGCCGTGGGGAGACAGCCCGGCTCAGCCAGGGGCTCCGAGCTCTGCTGGCTGGGTTTAAGGGCTTTTTCCTCCTTTTTTTTTCTTCCCCCATTTGGATGGGGATTGTTCCCTTTTTTTTCTGTTTTTCTGTCGGTTTGGGTTCGTGTTTTTTTTCTCCCCCTTTCACTCCCAGCAAGTCCTCCAGCAAGAAAGCGGGAATTAAAAGCATGAGAGAGGCAGAAGTGTAACGCCCAGGGATTTTAATTTTTTCATCCTTTTTTTTGGTTTTTTTTTTCCTTCTTCTTCTTTTTTTTTTTTTTTTTCCTAAAGATTTGGAAAGTTAATTCAAAATGGCTGCTGGAAACTGCTTGGGTTTTATTCTTGGCTTGTCCTAAGGTTGTATTAACAATATCAGCGGCCAGGCAGTGCCGAGAGGCCGGAGAGATGCCGGGATGCCGGCCGGGCTGGCTTGGGAAGGGGCCGGGATGCTGCGGGAGGTGGCGGGGGGTACCGGAGCCCCCTTCCCCATGCACGCTGCTCTGGGACTAACTATTGTTGTGTTTGGGTTTGTTGTTTTTTTTTTTGTTTTGTTTCGTTTCGTTTCGTTATGATATTTTTTCCCCCCCTCTGTGTGTGTGACTATTGTATTTTCTTTCAGACACCCCCTGTTCCCTCTTTTAGCACTGATTTTTGAGAAATGTGAATTAGCTACATGCACACCCAGGGAGCCCGGGGTAGCGGGAGGCGATGTTTGCTCCTCTGAGTCTTTCAATGAAGACATAGCAGTGTTCGCCAAACAGGTCAGCAAAACCGGGTTGAAAACAGTAAAAAAGAAAAAAAAAAAAAAAAAGAGAGAGAGAAAGAAATCGTATCGAGAAAAACAAGTCTCTGTTGAGATAAAGATGCGCGTTTCCCCCTCCCCCCTCTCTTACTGAAAGAGGCAAAAAAAAAAAAAACCCAACAAACCCCAAAACAAATCCCCAAAACCCCAACCAAAACAAACCGTGGAGAAAAAAAACAAAACAAAACAACCAAAACAAAAACAACAAATCAGGAAATCTCGGCGTTTACTACCCCCCTTAAGAAATGGATGAAGTGGAGCGGTCTGTGCCCGGCCGGGAGTTTCGCTGAGCGGCTCCCGGGAGCCGGGACGGGCTCTGCCGGGAAAGCTCCATAGGTATTTTTCGGTGTATTTGATTCACTTGCTCAAGTGTTTGGCTGATGTACTAAATCCAGCAGTCAGGGCTTTGCACGGAAGGTTACATAATGGACCCGACAGTGTAATGAAGCAAGAAATAATAACGTCTGCTTTTGGTGCTTCCATATTTCAAATCGTTTTTATTATTATTTTTTTTCCCCCCTTTTCCTCCCCTTTCTTACATTTAGATCCGAGCAGAGAAACCCCTCTTTTCCTCTAATCCTGAACTGGATAACTTGGTAAGAGTTAACACTTCTTCCTCTCCCCACCCCCACCCTCCCTTCCCTTCCCATTTATTTATTATTTTTTTTTTCTGAAACTTCTGTGTCATCTGCAGAGGTGGCTTGGTGGTGGCAAATTGAAAATTTCTCAGGTGGATTTTTAAAAACTATAAATGTTACCATGATGATTTTTATATTCACGAGTAAATACGGTGTAGTAATTGCCTGGAAGTAAAAAAAAAAAAATTAAAAAAAATAAATCCCATAAGGAAATCCATAAAGGAAAACCCCATCCAAAGAGGAGCTGGTGGGCTTGATGGTAAGCCTTGCCTGCCCAGGAGGAGCGTGGATTTATCCCCACTGTAACCAGCCCCTCCACGCACCTTTTAAGCAGCTCGATGGGAAACATAGAGGATTACAAGGGCTGGAGATGCACCAGTGGCAAATTCACTGAAAATGAGGTCGTTTCTCTCTTTCTTTCCTTCCCCCCGTTCAGGATAAATATTTTCCCTCCACTGTAGGAGTCCTGCTCCCGCTTTCACAAAGCGAGGAGCCAGTGATGGTGTTTAGAGGGTTGCTGTGTTGTGTTTTGTTTTTTTTTTTTTCCTGAAGAAATGTTTATGATCCATATAATTCAGTTGCTGCGTTGCAATTGGGATTCTTTTTTTATTTTTTTTTTCTCTTTTTTTTTTTTTGGGGGGGGGGGTTAACTCTAGATCGCTTCTCGTTAAACCAGCGCACAAAGCCACCGCTATTAAGTTTTAGTGTTATTGCCATAAATCAAAACAACTTTTTATTTACTACTAGAGAAAAGTCAAGCTACAAAGTGCGGCCGGGGTGGCTGTGGGAAAATATCCCCCCAATCCAGGAATGAGATTAATGCTCGTGTTGTTTGTGTCTTTGCAGATGATTCAAGCCATACAAGTATTAAGGTTTCATCTGTTGGAATTAGAGAAGGTAATTTTTATCTCTCTCTCTCTCTCCCTCCCCTCTGTCTCTACCTTCTCCCCCCCCTCCACCCTCATTTCTTCCTCCTCCGTTTCAGTACTGCTGAAGTTCAGGGTTCTGGTAAATTTGCATAAATGTCTTTCTTTCTGGTAATTAGTGTCAAGACCAATCTTGGCGTCCATTTCTCTTCGCAGTTTAATTACAATTTCAGCCTCTAAAACCGAGCTCTCGGACGCCCAGGCCTTGTGTTCATTGTAATACTTTGCTGGCTTTGTATAAATAGTTGCAGTTTCTGTGGGTGCCGCAGATGAGACTCGAAAATGGTTAGTTCAGTCAAGCCCTTGATACTGTGATTAAAAAAAAAAAAATAGGTGTTGTTTTTTTCTTGGTGATGGTGAAGAGGAGACTTTGGTTGCAGTTAGCTGGAAGGGGGAATTTTTAAAACATTTTTTTTTCTAGTTTTGTTTTTTTTTTTAAGAGCCATCTGCAGGTCAGGCTCAGGGCGCGGATTGTCCTGTAACATTTTGCAGAGACAAAGCAGAGTTGATAGTTCTGTCTGTCTCTTGTTCCTGGGAATATTGTACACCTCGGAGCAGAAGAAAGAGATTGCAGCCTAAAAGCAGGATTTTTTTTTTTTTTTTGTTGGCTGTTTTAGAAATGTTAGGAGGGAGAAAGCTAATTTCTAAGCAGGCGGTGTCATCCGAGCTCACGTTAAATTGGAAGTGCGCTCTGGGTTTCCTGAGGATTTTTTACGTGTCATTGATAGCTGGCCTAGAAGAGAATTCCCTTTCTCCTAAAAATAAACATTTTGAGAGGTTTTTAAATAGTTGAAAAGTTTCTCGTGAGCCTCAGTCACTTTATCTAACCATAACTGTCAGGTTGTTCTCGCTCTACCGAAATGTGTTAAAATCTGCCCATTAATAAAGGCAGCTCAGGTACAAGTCTATCAGAGCAACTGGGGATTTCAGGGCATGGATGCCTATAATGTATTTCAGCCCAGTGCATGTGGATTTTTTTTTTTTTTTTTTTTAATCCTTTTTTCTGTCCTCATACCCCTTTGGAAAGGGTTTATGATGAAATAACTGGATGAAATTAAATAGTTTACCTTAAATGTCACCCATGCAGGTCACCTCTCTAATGGCCACAGCTCCGGGAGCAGATGAATTTTACACGGGTGTTGAATATGTTGTAGCCTGTGAATCATCTTGTCACTGTCAATTTTCTGGGATATCTCTATTTTGCGAGAAAAGAAAGTTATTCCTAATTCTGGATGCGTCTAGAGGTCTCAGGGGGATAATTGCAGTGTGTTTCCCCTATTTAGGACTTTTGATGTCACAGGGGCGAAGGGGGGAGACTGGTTGCACTTGTCAATTTTACTTATGTATTCCTGATTATATTTTCTTCCTTCTTTTTTTTTTTTTTTTTTTTCCCGCCTCCTTCTTCTTTCTTTTTTTTTTTCCTTTTTTTTTTTTTTTTTTCTTTCTTCTTTTTTTTTTTTTTTTTTTTTTTTTTTTTTTTTTTTTTTTTTTTTTTTTTTTTTTTTTTTTTTTTTNTTGTGACCTCCCTCACAACGCAGGTACACGAATTATGTGACAATTTCTGCCACCGGTATATTAGCTGTTTGAAAGGAAAAATGCCTATCGATTTGGTCATAGACGATAGAGAGGGCGGATCAAAATCGGACAGTGAAGACATAACAAGATCAGCAAACCTAACGGATCAGGTATGATCTCGCCAACACGCTAAAAATCTGTATGCAGATCGCTCGCCGGGTCACTACGCCTCCTTTTATTATTTGCATATGATTAAGCCCCTTTTAGATAAATTTCCATCGAAATGAAAATTTTTGAATAATGTGGCTATTATTGCTTCATTAAGGCTTGCTCCCGGATCCGACCTGGCGAGATGAGCTTGTAAAAGCATCGCCTGCAAACTCGACCTGTTTCTTGTCGCTTTTAATTTTTGTCTTTATTTTATTTACCCTTTCCGATAATAGAAGCGCTGTCTGTGAATCACCGGCTTCCTTGGGTAGCTCGGGGAAGGCAGGAGCTGGAGTGGTTGACCAAAATAAGAATAAAATCCGAGATAGGTGGTCCAGAGAAGACAGAGAGGGTTTGAAATCTAGCAAATACTGGCTATTTTCTTCCCGTCTCTACGGTTCATTAGTCCGTCTTGTCAGTTTTCCTTGGCCGAACGCTTTTAGACTTGAGTGAACATTGCTTTGTGCACGCCTGCCTGCTGCAAACGCGCCCATTTTATTTTACTTAATAGAAGGAGGGGAAAAAAAAAAAAAAGGGAGAAAATAAAATGGGATTCAGGTTTTTAAATTCTTTTTCCTTGATCTTTCAAGTTTTCAAGCCCTCTCTTTAAAAAAAAAAAAAAAATAATAAATATAGTCAAAGCCAAAGCCAAGGCAGCAAAGCCTGGCGTGGCTGTGACTGTTGTCCAGGTTTTGTTTGGGATGGTTCAGACCTTTAATGTCGGCTGCAGCGGGGTGGGAAATGAGGGTGAGCTGAGTGGGGAGAGCCGGCTGTCCCCTCTCCCTTCCCTCCTCCTTCCACTGGGCGCAGCCTGGGATCCTTGCCTTTTCATGGCAGCGTTTGGGGCTGATGCAGGAGGTGCCCAGATCTAAATTAAGCTCCTGGATGATGGTAGTGACTGAGGTTTGGCTTTTATTCGAGTTGGGTGACACGGTGGGCTTTTTGCAGTCCGTTTGTTTGCTCTGAACCGAGGGGTTAGCAGCGCTCTGCCTGGGAGAGAGGAGACCTCAAAGCACACGCACAAAAAAACAAATCCCTGCTTAAACCCCCCTCCCCAAGTTATTTCTTCTTTTTGATCAGCTATGTAAATACAGTGCTAGGAGTGATCTGCTCCTGACTCTGGAGGTTTCCTTTTGTTCAAGCAAGGCGCAGCCAAGCAGACAGGAGTTTCCTCAGCTGCTTTGCTGTTATCACTGGCACTGTCAGCTGGGAGTTATTTTATAGATCACCGACATGAAGGTGCGTTGCATTGCAGTGTGGGCAGTACCTGAAATATTTTCTCCTCTCTGCCAAAGGCTATCTGTCGGTTTATCGGTTTACGGGGGAGGCGGGCTGGAAGAGAGGCATGAACTTTTAAAAAGGGGTTTATGTGCGCATAGGTAGGTTGTTTCTAAGGGATTTTTTTCCCCTCCCCACCCAATTTTGCCGTGCAGGGGAAAAGCTTGGAGGAATTGGTAGAGGGTGGTGCGGCAGGGAGGTACCCGGGGCTGGTGAGGATGCTCCGGGGAATGCCGGCCCCGCGCGGCGCCTTAGAGCGAGGGGAACCCTCCAGCCAGGGTCCAGCTGAGGGAAACTCGGGCTCGCTGCTGTTGAATAAAAATTGTAATCCAACAAGTCTAACTAGAAAATGGGTTTCTAAAAGCTCTGGAGTGCTGGGTACATAAAGCTATTTGAGCAAATTACAAGAATCGCTCAGGGGCACGAATGAAATCAACACTTTAATTGCCTCCAAAATGAAGATTTATACCCCATTTTCCCAACGAATCATTATTTTATTAAAGTGAAAGCTAAAGAAATGAAGCTACACTTTTTGGGGTTGTCGAGGGGTCGGGGCGTTTCTCCGCTCCCCCCCAGTTTGTGTTGCCCGGAGCTCGGGTTCGGCCCCGGGTACCCCCGGCTTGTGCGAGCGCTGCCCCGGCCGCGTCCCGGGGCGCTCGGGCTGCGCTCCGCGCACCTTCCCCTCCGCACCCGCGGAGCTGCGCGGGGATCGGCGCTTTGCTTTCCCCGTAGAAGGGGAAAAGATGAAAAAAATGCTCTTTTCCACCCTTTTTTCCCCCCCCTCCTCCCCCTGGCGATGAGGCGGCGGATCAAACCCGCGGAGATCGGGGTGATGGGGGGGGGGATTTACCGGGGGGATGCGCCCTCCGGTAAACTCCGGTGCCAAGCCCGGCCCCGGCGCGGCCGGCAGTATCCCGGGGCCCTAATGGTTCAATAATAAGGTGTTGAGTGCTGGTCGCCGGGGCGGCTAATTAGGATGTGACTGCGCGTTTATGGCTGCGCGGCCCCGGGATGCGCGGGCGCGCAGGGTGAGGAGCGAGGGGCTGGCTCCGGGAGTGGGGCCCCCCGCCTGCCCACGGCTCTGCTTGAGAGAGTAGTAAAAGGAGTAAGTATTTAAAAGCTTTTATTATGGATTTAATTACATTTTCTTATATTGTGGTAGTAAAGGTTACAGTTAACAGGGTGGGGTTTTTTTTGTTTTTTTTTCTTCTTTTTAATTTATTGGTTTCCCCTTATTTACTCTTTCCCTATAGGCCCCTCAAAGCCAGTGCCTTTAAGTCCCCCCGGTTAATAGAAAGCAATGACACTAATGCTAGATTTTGCAAAGTAAAGCCCTATAACACTAACCATTGTTCAGTGATTTAACCAGCTCAGTGGCACTAGGTCACTAAAATAGCATCCTTCTCCCACGGGCTCGACCCCGCTGCCTGCCAGGGTGAGACCTGCAGAGTTGGTGTTTACTGTCATGGCTTCACAATACCAGGCAGGAGTTAGGGCTTTTTGCTGGGGAGAGTTGTACTCAAAATCATCCAGACCCCAGGACTTTTAAAAAAAAAAAAAAAAAAAAACCAAAAAAAAAACCTAGCTGAAGAATTGCAGTCATCCTCAAAAGTTTCAAAATAAACCTTTTTTAATCATTAGCTTTTCAAACATTTGCATGTTTAAATTTTCAGTGTTTGTCAGAGCCCAGAAAGATTTAGAACACAGCTGTTGTGTGATGTGTCTGGGAAAACTCCCTCTGATTTAAAAAAAAAAAAAGCCCAAAGACTGCCTGCAGTCCGGCAAGAGGGATTCAGTTTCGTAGGTAATCCTGAACTGTTACCATGGGGCTGTTTTCCTGAAGCCACATCACCTTGGCACCCAGGTGCTCTAGTCCAAACTGTAAAATTCTCCTCCAAGAGCGTGTCTACAAGAAAGCCTTTAGAAAGCCCTTTAAGGAAAACACGGTACAAAGTACCCACCACATCCAAATAAAGTGCATTCGCTGCGTAAGATAGATTTTATAGGGGCAAAACAGTATTTTTCTTACTGCAAATAAACTTGTTGAGCCCGTCCACAGTAGCGTTGCTTGACAAAAAATTGCAATTTAATAACGCGCAAGCCAGTTTGCAGATGCAGAAACTTTTAAAGGCAAATCGGCAAAGAGCCAAATTCCTATAGGAACTCTGAGGGAAATGATCAAAAAATGAACATGAAATAAGACTTCCTGCAAGAAGGTCCATAATTCAACATTATTTGACTCCACTGTCAGGGAAATTGTTGAAGGATAGTAAACCGATACTAGAGCCTCAGTCATTTTTGTTACAGTCTTAAATGTTTGCAACTGTGGCGTTTTAGATGGCCCTTCTTGGGTGATAATATATCACACATACACACACACACACACACGTATATCAAAAAGCAACACCTCTATTTATGTTGCAATAGATTTTATTTTAATGCGAGCAGTTGCAGAGTTGCTCTAACAAAAAATGCGGATAGGCAGCAGCTTTTTTATTTTTTAAACGGAACGATTACTTAAAATGTGTTCTTCAGAAAGAAAGGATCATAAACTGGAATGCAATATAAAGCATAGCTGAAGGTGGTAGGGTTGTTCAGGGCATCGACCAGTTACGACTAAACTTCCCAAATTCTCAGCTGTATTAGCTATATACCTTGTAGCCAATGCAAAAATAATGCCTTGGGGAAAAAAATTACTGAGAAATACCATTTTACTTTGGGACTTCTTCACAGGTACTTTCAAACCGTGCGTGGTTTTAAAGAGGAGAGCTAAGAATATTGCTGCCTTTAGGATATGTGCTGGAGGAACAGGCATCAAAATAATAGATAGTGGTGCAGAGGGTGCAAGGTAGAATTCATTTCTGCATAATAGAAGAGTTACAGCAAAGTAGGACTCTGAGGAGGACCAATAAAATAATGCTTAAAAGACTCAAAATTCAATTTTCGTCCTCTTTGTCAGTTTGAGCCGGCGAATCCTTTTTTCGTTTGTTTTCAAGTAATTTTTATTCTTTTTGCTCTGATGTTTAGAAGATGTTGCCATGCCCCAGTTTGGCAGGCTATTTATGTGAAGATAGGGTACGTTAATTTCTGTTCCAGACATGTTTTCATCTGATACACTGCGGCTGAAATTCTATTAGCGAAATAAGATTTTCGTTGCTCGCCATCTCTTTAAGCGAGTAAATACGTTGTTGACTAGACATAAGATTGAATATATTTTCTTTAGTTTATGATATCAGTTCATGAGTCCTTGGGGTTCTTTTTTGGTTTTTTTTTAATCATTGAAGAACCCAAAAGCGCCCATCCTTACAGCTGGGTGTAAGATTTGCTGCCTTCCTGAAGTTGCGTGCTCAGGCCTAATTTCCGTGCAAAGTTTTCCAAACTGTGAAGTTAGCTCTTGTTGTAAAGGATAGTTTTAATTCCCAGATTTTTTGGGGAATTCTTTTCGACATCAGACCTGACAGAGCTGAGTTTAAACCCCGGTTAACCTCAGAATTGATCCTAAACATTTGCGAGCGTATCCCAAGGCAGTCCTGTAAGCCAGAGCTCGCCGTGTCTGCAATAGGGACCATAGATTGTTATTTGGGGGCAACTTGGAGGCTTGAAAGTTATAAAAAAAATGAGTTTTAGCTTAAGTTTAACCTTTATGGCTGAGGGTTTGAGTATTTCCATGGCTGCTGGTCCGCAGGTAACAATAAAGGTAATGGGCTCTGCATGCGGGAGGGTTACTGCAGCCCCGCGTGGGCAATGTTAGACCTTAAAAAAAAAATCAGATTATATTGCACTCAATCAAAATGAGTAAGTGTGCATCGTGCTGATAAATACTACTTTTAAAAGCACTCAAAATCCGGCACAGCTTCTTTAAATTAGGGAATCTTTGTTTTTGTTTTGTTTTGCATTTCTGCGTTTGGGGGTTTTTTCGGTCACGTGAGCGCGCAGTTAGGATCTATGTTGTGTAATCTAAACAAGTTAGGAAAATAAAGAGGAGAGTTGTTTCTGGTCAGGAGCGTTTTTGAAGGTTTCTGGAGTTGTTTTATGATGAGGGTTGTGCGAGAGAAGGACAAACCGGGGTGCGCTGCGGTGTCACTTCATGTCCTTGGTGTGCTTACCTTCCTGTCCGCGTGCTCTGTTTCTCAGAGCAGACTTTGACTTACATGGCAAATTGGGAATAATTAGTGGTTATATTTTTATTTTTTTTCCTGCAGTTGCAGCGATATTTGGAGAGGGTAGCTCTAAGAGAGCACACATTTTGTGTTTGGACTTTGAGTGTATTTCCGCCCCTGATTAATGGCTCCGTATCTCACCCACCGCTGATACTCTGTGACACATCCGAAATACAAATTGTCAGAGGTTGCTTCAGCTCTTCTTTGGTCTGCTTAGTGTGGTTGCTTCTTCAGTTGCACTACCTTCAAATGGCCAAAAAAAAATAAGAGATGTAACCTGGAGCATAGGTGAGAGCAGAATCCCATCAGGCCAGTGTTGTCAGGATTCCTTTTGTTTTTTAATTTAGGTGAAGTTCCCTGGAAAGCTTCAGTCCCTTGGTGGTGGGGAGTTGGTCTCTGTTATTGAGAGGGCTGCTGGCACAGGGGAGCCCCATCACCCCACAACTCCTTGAGTTTCCTCACTGCTTGCTGCTGTTGTTGGTTCATGTATTTGTTTTTTGGGAGTACATATCCGAGAGGTAAAGATCGACAGCCTTGTGTGAGTCACTGTGTGTGTATGAAAGCAATAGAGCAGGCAGCAAGTGGTTTCTGGGGGTTATTATGTTTTGGAAAAGAGAGTTTGATGTCTGGGAAAGGGAGTTTGAGATTTGTCGGTAGATGTCTGGGGAATGTTGAAAATTTAAATGTTGGTGAGGTGAATTAAAAAAAAAAAAACAACCCTGAGTTTGTCCTATAAGGCAAAGGGTCTGTTTGCAATTTTAAAAACAAAAGACGTTTAAGTGTTATAATGCAGAGACTGCTGTTTTCTTAAGAATTTGAAGGGTATACAGGAGGTAGGATGGATTTTTGTCCAAATTTGGCCTCTTGGCAACAGGATGGGCTGCCGAAAGTCATGGTGCCTTCTTATTTTGCAAATGGTTTTTAATTTGCAAGCATCTTCAAATCCAGGCCATTGAGGAAGTGTTTCCTCCCTGCCCCCGTCAGAGGTTATACGTAAGTCATCCATGAGTTTTGGGGATCAATAGAGGGATAACTGTGAAAGGCAATGGCCCATAACACACGGGGAGTGGGATGAGTTGATCTAATGTTCCCTGCCTGGCCTCAAAACTCGATGAATTTCTGGGTTTGTCCACACAAGGACACTCAGGAGAGGTAAGACAAATTGATTGGGTGTAAAATTAAAGTGCATTAGTTAAAGTGCATTGGACTATTGTGTGGATGCTCTCATTCAGAAGTAAAGTGGCCTTAGTTCACTTTAGCCTAATCCCCTTTGGAGTAGGCCACTTTTCTTTTGAATGAGAACATCCACATTAACTTTTAGTTAATTCGTCTTTCCCGGGCGTCCTGGCGGCCTCGTGCCCGGCGCTCTGGAGAGGTTTGGCGAGCAGGGCGCTGCCTCCCCACGAGCTTTAGGTAAGCTTTTCATTAGGCATGTTTCATCTCCAGGGCAGCACTCAGCAGCCCCTGGAGCCCCTCAGCCCTCCTCACCCTCCTCTCCTCCTGCTCAAGTTGTTAATGCTGCCTGGGAAAAAAAAAAATAGAATAAAAATTGGGAAGTTTTGTGGTGGCGGGGATTTTGGAGAAGGATCCGGCTGAGGTGCTCGGTCAAGCTGGGAGGCAGGGGGAGAGCTGCCTGCACCCCGTCCAGCAGTGGTTTGGGCATTGTGTTTTTACAGTTTTAGACAGTTTTTTTTTTCCCCTGTCCAGTGGTGAATCGTTTTTTAAAGGCAGTGAAGAAATGTAGATGAACTTTTTTTTTCGGCTGATATTTCCAATAAGAAAGCCAGGATTGAATATTAGCCTGTAGGAGAGCTAATTTATCTGGTGGAAAAAAATAATGGTAAGATAGTTTTGGAGCTGTTTTATATTCTTGCCTGAAATTCACTGAGCCTGAGTTTGTGTAAAAGATATTTTCAGGTGTCTTCTAGAACTTAAAAGTAACCTATTTATTTACTTTTTACTGACTCGGCCGTGTGTGCATATGCTGTGCCATGTCACACGCTTGCCATTGCCCCTTTCATTCATAATAAAATTTACAAGGCTTCTTGCATTAGTAAGCAATTTGCTATTGGAGCCTTTCCTAGAAATACAGAATTCTATTTCACCAAAGTATTGTGTTTCCTCTTCAATCAGTACTGAGGTGAGCTATTTTCTCAAGGACTCTCCAGGCATCTATATGATATTCCCACTTGGGCAGATGATCTCCAAAACTGCATTACCTACTTCTTCATCTTGAAGAGCCATTGCAGTAAATTAAAATTCTCTTATTAGCATCGCCGGACTTTGAATTTAGCCAGTTATTTTTGTTTGCAGCTCGGCTTGCTTTTTCTTCTTTTTTTGTTTGGTTGTGTTTTGTTGTTTGTTTTTTTGTTGTTTTTTTTTTTAATATAAAGCAAATATGCATCCAGTCCTTCTTTGCTGATGTAAACTGGCCAACAATAAGAGGAGTAATTCTTTATTTGCTTAAAAGAACTGCCTGTTTTAACTTCAGAAGTACTGACCCAGAGTAAAGCAACAGCTGATGCCGTCACAGGCAGTGTACTGTATTCAAACAGCTGTACAAAATGCAAAGCTGAGGTATTAATCCTGCCATTCACAGTTTATTTAAGTTTTTCAAGCTTCTCTCATATGGGCATGGCATCAATGCCTAATTATGCCTCCATTAGGGTTACTGGGCCCTTAATACAGAAAATTATTGTATTTAAACTTTGGAAAGCTACATCGATGTAATGTACGATCCTTGCAGTTGGCACGCGTTCAGGGAAGGCAAACTTTTACCTTGTGATTTTCTTTTCATTCATTTGGCCTTTAGGTTTTGGTCCAGTTTTGTTCTCGAGGCCAGACCATTGCTGGTGTTTTTAAAACTGGCTTTTAATAGCTCCATTTAAGTCTGCCTTGCTCTCAGGAGAAGGGAGGGTAAGAGCACATTAAAAACCCCCGTGGCTCTGTTGGGGCGTGGGGCTACAAGTGTCTGTGCAAACAGAAATGGTAGAACCTTTTGTCTCATGGGTGTTTTGGCCTGCACTGAGCCAGGCCAGCTCTGTCAGTGCAAGAAGGGTTTGATCTGTGGACATTAAAGTCTTGACCTCTGGCAAGGCTGGTGGTACCTGTTGCATTGGGGTGGTGGGATATGCAGGGAAGCTGGGATATCAGCTGGGATATCACCCTCTTGCTGGTGGCTCAGCAGCAGCCTGAGGCTTTGTGCTCTCACATGGGGGGATGCTTGCTGATATTTGGATTAATCTGGTGAGCTAAGTATTAACCATGGCCAACCCCTGGCTAGAAACCTTGGGAGGACACAAATGCTTGCAAACTCAGTAGGTGGCACTTTGGTTTTAGGCTTGAGCCAGTGTAGGGGACGTTTCCTCTCGGGATGCAGTCACAGAGATACTTCAGCTCCCGAGCTCCCACACTCACACCTGCATCATGGAGTTACCTTGTGTAGGTAGGGTTGGCCAAATTTTTGGATGAGGGGAGTGTCCCCCTGAGTGGCTTGTGGTTTACAGATTTTCTCTGGTTGTTGTGCAGTGTTACGGGGCAGTGGTGTCGCTGCTGTGTTTTGGTGGCGGGTACAGCCGTGTCGCCAGGAGGTCGTTCCAAGTCTTTGCCCTTTGCTCACGTTCACACAGGCATTTTGGGCAGCACTTGACATGGACAGGGGTGCCATGGCTGAGTGGCACCTCTGGGCATCACTGTGGCAGGAGGTGACAGGGACAGAAGCCTCTCAGACGCGTGTGCCAGTCAGTGGCGGGCAGCTTCCCGTTGTTTCCTGATATTCGTTGGAATGCTTGGGATGAGATGCTCGTGCACGCTGGTGGCAGCTTAGGCACTTTGCTCCAGCTTTCCCTCCTTTACCCCTCTCTGCCTGGAGGATTTTTGCAGCTGTGTTTCCCCTGGAGGCTCCTGGCCCTCCTCCCTGTTGTGCAACCAGTTTTACTGGCGTGGTTTCCACATGCTATGGGAACGTCGTCGTGCTTTCCCGGTGTCCGTGTGGCCCGTAGCAGTGTTTTGTGCCACAGCCATGCAGAAAAAAAGCAGGCTATGTGGAGATGTGTCTTGCTACATTAATCTAACCCCAGTGAGGGATCTCTTTCCCATTACTATTTTCTGTAAAGCCAGAGTGATGGTGTGCACATGACTGGTATGTGCGGGGAGGATTAATTTTGTTCTTAAATGCACACGTGTGCGTCGAGCCGACGTTTGGCCCTCAGTGACAAGTGTTTGAGAGATCCTTTGGGTGAGAAGTGATAAAGCAGTGCTGGAGGGGCAGGGGTGGGGAATGCTGCTCTGCTGACAGCATGAGGCAGGAGGGGAGATGCAGATTCTCTTCCCAGGTCTGTCGCTGAGGTTCTGGAGTGAGACGATTAGGTGCTTGTGAGCCGAGATTTTCTGCTTCTCCTTTTCCCTTATCATCAGGTAGGGTTGATATCTTAATTTATGTGTCATCTAGTGATAGCAAGGCATATATAGAAGATATTTAAGAATAAGCCGTGATATGTTATAGTAATTATTTCGCTCTGTGGATAACTTGGAGAAAATGTTGCCAAGAAAGCAAAATGTTTCTGTTTGGTGTCATGGGAAAGCACTGTGCTGAGTTGGAAGGCTGATGGTAAACATGGCTTTTGGTGGCCTTATGCTTTGGTTTTGGCCTCTTCTGCCACTTTCCACTTAATTAGCATTTTTGAAAAGTATTTGAAGGAGGAAGGGGATAAACTGAAGCGCTGGATGGAATAGGTAGCGGCGCTGCTGGTGACTTCTGCAGAAGGAGCAGAGCTTTGGGGTTGACTGGAAACATTTGTGAGGTGGTGGCTGGTCTGCCCGGCCTGAGGTCAGCCTGTCCCAAGGCACAGATCCATATGGGGCCACGCCATGATCCCTGTGCTGCTACAAGCACCGCCGGGTACTCCAAAAACTCCCTGGGAAACGCAGCGGGACCACACAGACCTCTCATCCCAACGCTTCCGTGCGACTCCGGCAGCGAGCTGCGCTTCCAAGCCGCCCCTCAACGAGCGGGTGGAGGCACCAGGGAGCCACCTCAGGCTGGCAAACCACCCCTGGAGTGGGTGGCCCACTGGTTTTTGGCTCCCTCAGCCTGGGCTCGGCGTGTTCTGCGGCTCGCCGGCATGTGGCTCGCAGAGCCGCGCCGCTCCCGCCGCGCCGCGGATTTGGCTCGCCGTGAAATGGGAGAGAGTGGAGGAGCTGCTCCGCAGAAGGGTTTGGCCATGAGCTTTGGAAAATGTGAATCACGGGGGGATTCCAGTTTTAAGCCTTCTGGAGATAACGGGCAGCACGTACTGGAGTGCATGACTTCAGAGGGCCTTAAAAAACAAGGCGGTGCCCCTTCAAGATTAAGCAAACGTTTTATAATCGGGAACACATTTTATACCCAGCGCAGGCTTTGCAGGTATCACGTCCACCCAGACAGAAAGGTGTAGCTGGAGCAAAGCTAATTATCCTGCAATTTAATTTTGGTGTTGGAACAACGATGCGAGGCGAGCAGGCTCTTGAATCCTGCGAACGATGTGCCGTAATCAGAATACGCTGACTCCGAATGGCGTCTGTTGCCAGTTAGCTAAAAAAATCCATTTGATATTTGTGACACAAGCTCAGGGGTTTTGCTTGTGGTGGAGCTGGGATGAAGCGTGGCTGTTGCAGAGCAAGGGCTCTGCTTGTGCCTTCCCTCCCCAAGGAGCCCCACTTGGGCCGGTGGGATGTTGGAAGTCAGAACCCGCGTTTGAGTAATGCAAAAAAATTCGCAGCAGGTGCCCCAATGGGTTAAATTTTGTCTTCTCAAGATGTGCCAACCCTAAAAATCTGTAAGGGGGAATGCTTAGAGATGTGGGTTTTACTGTAGGTAAACCTCTGCTGTTGTCTGAGTCCACATTTTCCAGGGTGAAGTTCTCTCCACAGCGCTGACTCCTACTGAGGCTGCCTGCTGGGAGAGAAGGGACAGGGTGGGAAAAGCTGAGGTTGAGGTCTCCCTCCTGCCCAAGTCTGTCTGGGTTAGGCCAATTTTGGGACCTCAGCCAGTCATCTGACAGCCTGTGCTGTCTCATTTGTACCTGAGCATCTGGCAGATCCCCTTCTAAATGACTTTTAACACATAAACACAATAAAGGGAAGGGATGGCAGGCTCTCATTTTCAGCCTAAGTGGCGAGACGTTTTTCCTGTTTACACCTTTGGAGGAATCATTACATGAAATATTGAACAGGAAACTCTTATTTGTCTCTGAAGACCTTTTTCCTGGTCTAGAAAGATGTGGAAAATTCTCCAGTCTTATTAAATTTCGTAGGAGCCAAGGAGGACTAACACACCTCAGTGACTTGCACACCAGGTTTCTGGATGTAGTGGCGTTGTTTGGGGCTGGCTTTGTGCATGTTTCTGCATGATATTTAAATAATAAAAAAAAATATCTATGTGGAGCAGTGATTTTTATCTCCTGACTGCAAAGCTGTGCTTCCTTGTGTCAGAAAAAGGCCAGGGATTAATGCTATCTAGTGATATGTCTCTTATCAAAGGGAGGAGACAGGTTTACAATGCGGGGTTGCTCTAAATAGAAAGTACTAGTCAATGTTTGTTGTGTGGGAGACAAAAACCCTGCATCACCATCAGCTGGCTCTGTTAACCTGGCTGGGCAGGCAGTGTTTACTGTGGAGCTGGGATTAAAAAAAGAAAAAGGAAAAAAAAATAGGAATGAAATAAGGTCAGTCAAATTTTAAGGCCCACTGTGATTGAGGATATTGCTGTTTAGGTGTCCATCAAGGCTACCATGTGCAGCAACCTCCACTGCAAGAAGCAAACCCTGAAGTCTCAGTGTCTAAAAGCTGTTTGCTTCTGTTATTGCCAGGGATTTTTTTTTTTTTTTTTTTGGGTGCCTCTAGAAACCCTTTCTCAAAGAAAAGTCCATCTGCCTATGCCGTCCCCCCTGGGAGGACTTTGGAGATGAACTCCCCAAGTGCAGCAGGTTTGATTTCAGCATAGGCAGAAGGTGTTGGAGCTGTGCTTGTGACAGAATGCAGCCCAGGCTGGGAGGGGGCCCTGCATAGCTGTGAACACGTGCAGCCCTGTGTGCACACAAACACGCACAAACGGGTTTTTTTAAAGTCTTGCCCCTGTAGAGTTGACAGGGCTTTGGTGCCTTCTGGAAGAGAAGAGCTGTGGTTTTTCTCCTTCCTCTTTGTCTTTATGTCCTGCCCAGTCTGATGATCTCCATTTCATTCTCCTTTTTATTTTTTGTGGTTTATGTTTGCTGCTTCTAATTATTCCTTTTTTTTTCCTTTGGAAAGCACTCTCACCCTGTCGCTTTGCACTCGGGTTTTTCATTCATCCTGTTTGGGGCTGTCAGGCCCTTTTCCTGCATGCCACGCTCTCTTTTCCTGCATGCTTGGAGGGTGAGGAGGGAGTCAGAAGGCTGTGCTGTGTTAGAGATGCCCCTCTGGGTACACAGCTGGTGTCGTGCACCACACACCTGGGTAGGGTCAGCAGAGCTGATGGAGAGCACTGGTGGTGTTTGGTGCATCTTGGTTTGGTGACCTTAGAACGTGCAGTGTTAGCTGTGCCTCTGGTTCCTTCAGGCCTTGTAAAAATCACTGGCTACAGTCCTTTTTTGTATATTTATTTGTTTGTTGTTTAGGGTTTATTTCCAGTTGTCTGTCCTCTCTGGTATTCACGTTGATATTCCTTTATTTCCAGTTTTCTATCCTCTCTGGTATTCACGTTGATATTCCTTTATTTCCAGTTTTCTGTGCTCTCTGGTATTCACATTGATACCCACTCTCATTCCTTTTATCTATTTCCCTCCCATGTTCCCTACATAAAGACAGCTTACATCTTATTTTCCCTATGCAGCTGCGAAGAGTTGGAGAAGAATCTTACCCTCATTTTCAATAGGGGGGGGAAACTAAAGATAGAAAGCTTATGACTTTTCTGGGGCTAGGAAGGGAATCCAGGTCAGGGCTGAGACTTCCATGCAGAGTTCTTTTTTTTTTTTT
>WEIU01007026.1:641178-656184 GCA_013389925.1 Aegithalos caudatus
TTTTGTTTTTTTTTTTTTTTTCCTCTCTCAAGTAAGGCAAAATAGGAAGAAGAAATTAATTACGATTTGGTGATAAGAGGCAGAATTTTGCATTTTCCCAGATTCTCTGTGGCAGGAAGCATGAGGTTGTATTCTTGTGATAAGGTGATGGATGGGAGCTAAATTCAGCCTTCCCATCCTGAGTAATTTTAGAAAGAGCCCTGAAGTCCAGATCTTGCTTAGAAACAGAGATGGGCACATTCAGTCTTCATTAGCTATAGCTTCCTTGCTGGAGCATTGCTGCTTGTAAGTTTTTACTGTTCTGTGCAGCATTCAGAGCTAATAGTGCACATATTCTTGTAGTCATCTGAATCCTGAATTTCCCTCTGGAGTGTTTCTTTCTCTCCACTGGCTCTGGAGGGACTTGGGGAGGACTGATCACCTCGTTCAGACACTTAGCTTGGCAGCCTGCCTTAAATGCTTAGGGTGAGGAGGGATGAGAGTGTGCTAAAAGTTGGCATTCCTTTAGGAAGGAAATGTTTGCTCTTTGTGGAGAAGCAGAATAAAGTGTCCTGTGCTGCTGAAGATTAGAGGAGTGGGCTCAGGTGTTGTGTGTGTAGGGGAGGCTGTGTCCTCTGCAGCTCCTGAGCATCCCATGACATTGGCTGTGTTTGCACACCTCCATGGGTAACTGCAGTGTTCAAAAATCTTGGCATTTATAGAAAAAAAATACATATATATACATTTATTTCCTTTTTTTTTAAAATATTATTTGGGGGTTTAGTGTCTGTATACCCATGCCTAGCTGGCAAGAAGCCAGGATTCCAGCTTTTCCTAACATCAAAAGGTTGCTTGCTTTATCAGGGCATAAGTGGTTTTGGTAGAAGCTTCTCATATGACTCTGGGAGCTGAGGACTTAAATATAAAACATGATGAATGGAGCTTCTGAAACTGTGTAGCAGTGCTTTTTCTCAGCCTCCCAACTAAACATCATTGAGGTCTTCCATGAGGGAAAATCTTCCCCATGAGGAAAGCCTTGAAGCAAAACCTGTTGCTGGGTTGAGGTGGTAGGAATGGCCATATTTAGCTTTGCTGTGCTGTTTGGGAGCAGGGTCCTCTGGCAGTTGGCACTGCATCTGTCAGAATTTATAGTTTTAAATATAAAATCAGAGTTTAACCTGCTTCTGCTCCAAACTGGCAAGATGTACATTGGTCCATTTAAGAGTACACATTGAAAATGGCTCGTTTTTCCCACTTCATTTCTGCAGTCCTGTTTGTTAGCAATCCTGGCTAGCACATGAGGTAGAAATAATTTTTATGCAGGATATTGAACTCCTATTTCCATTTTGAAGCCCATTTTTTAATGGGCTGTAATTTAATTTGGATGCTGTCCTGAAAAGCAGGATACTGTACCCCAGGAAGGTGAAATGTCCCCACAGAAATGTGAAATTGGGTGAAATTTGGGGATTGCTGCCTGAGGATAGTGCTGGAGGTTTGCAGGGAGGGCAGGGTACTGGCAGCAGCAGTGTGGGCTTTCATTCAGCACCTTGTCAGCCTGCCTTATCTGGGATCTTGGGGGATGGCTCTCCAGGCTAAAGCCAGGGAAGGGAGCTGAGTGAGGTGTTCCCAGGATTGTCCTGGCAGAGGCTTTCTTGTAATCCATTCTGCTTGCCCTGCAGGAGTCATAACCAGCACAGATACTTGCAGTGCCTTGGAAAGTTGGGCTTTCCAGCTTGTTTGTTGGCTGCTCTGAGACTTTGTCCTCCTTCTTTACAACTCTTGTAATCTCTGAATTGTGCACCTGCCTTCTTGAGCCTCTCCTTTCATGCTTTTTGGTGAGGTTCATGTGCAGGTTTGAATATGCATGAAGTCTCCTGGGCTGGTAAGGGGTGAGCATAAGGGATAGGCTCCCCATGATCTTACAGGCAATTGCCTTCTCCAGGTCAATATTCCCAATATTCAGGTCGCTGCTGAGATCATATTCATTGCAAATGTGGTGCTTATGTCAAAAGTATTTTCCATAGAAACTGTTAAGTATAGGTGAGGGTGCTTTTTAGCTGAACTTTGAATTTCAACCTGTGATTAGAGATGAAAATCTGTCTCCTCATCTCCCTCAGCCACGAATTGCAGGTGCAAGCTGGTCAGGCATTTAAAATGACAAAATTCAGAGTTGCTTTGCATAGAAACCAGCATCATGCCTAGCAGTGGTTCAGAGGCTGGCATTGTTGGTGACTGCTCAGATGATTCAGGTATTTGTGAAAGCCTTTTCCAGTCTCTAGAGAACCACCTGCTTTGGCATCAGTGAGTGTTGTTCCAGAATTTCAATGGGAAAGGGTGCAGATCCATAACTAGGCTTGCTTTTTTTCTGCCTGGCAGGCCTTGCTGACCCCAGTCTTCAGGCTGAGACACTTGCCTGCAGGTCCTAAGGCATCAGCCACGCAGCAAAAGTTGTGTGTGGAGGAAGGAAGCAGCTAAAACACAGCTGGAAAATGGTGTTTGCTCAACATGTAATGAATTTTATTAGAAGAGACTGGTTCAGAGTGGAAGCGGGAAATGGTGTTTACTAGGATTTATTTGGCTGCTCCAGGATCATTTGAATACAGGTTTTCAAGTATTTTCTTTCCTTTTTACCCACATCTAAGCACATCTCTATATCTACATTTATATATATATATATTTCAAAGCTGTCCTGACCTTCATCAGAATAATCTACTGATGTTTTGCCCTCCTTTATCAAATTGCAGCATGAAAGAAACCACTCTGATTCATATTTTTAAGGGATGTTATTCTGACCTCAAAAACTGATACTTCCTTAGCCAGTGCCAGAAAGCCCTTTCTGTGGTTGCAGTCCCCATTTTTTCAGCAATTAAGGCTCAGGTGGCATCAGGATAACAACTGATTTTAATAGCCCCCACTTTGGCCACCTCCTTTGTGGGGAGGAAGCGTGCAGAGCTTCTGCAGAGCCTCAGAGATGTGACCTCAAGTGACCAGACACAAAAACCAGTGCAGCTCTTGAATGGAAAGGTCTGCATCATCCAAACTCTGCTGACTCCTGTCCAAGAACATGCTGTTTACCTGTTCCTTCCAAACTGGTTGATTTTCTGCAGGGCTGAGATGTGGGTGTTGGGGGATTTTTTTTTTTTATTTTTAAATTTTTTTTTAAATTTTTTTTGCTTATCTCAGTGCAGCTTGGCTGGTTTTCACAGAGCTGCTCCTCACTAGCTTGTAGATGTATGTTGAGCCTTGTGCTTTCTGTTTTGGTGATTGAAGCTGAGCATTCCCACTGCTGACCTAAATTTACCACCTCTGTCATGTCTGAAAGTATTTGTATATTCATCTGCAAATGTGCAGGGTGACCACTTCCAATCAAAAGCAACAAATCTTAGCAGTTAACTCCAGAATGCATCTTGCTGAAGGCAATGTCTGAGAACACATTGCCATGAGCACTAGGCAGCCAAGCTTCTGTCTGGCCCTTGAGATGTGTACCCAGACCTTAATGAAGGGTGGGGTTTTCCTTATTCCAATAAATAGATTTTGTTTGGAGAGGTGATTTTGTTTGGAAAGAGGCAGAAAGAGAGAAGGTATTTTCACAGCCCTAAATAAAAGGCTATTTATGCCTAATACATTGGCAGAATTATTCCAGAGTAATTCACCCACGAGAAAATATGATCCTTGTGTCACTGCCAAGGTCAGGGAGACCTATGGTGATCTGCAGAGTAAGTTCAGGTCACCCAAGTTAAATCTGCCCAGGGGCTGACTTAGCTCACATTTTTTCCGTGATTAATAAAAGCAAACATCTTCTATAGATGAAGGCAGGGCTGAAACTGTGCTCAGCTCTCTCCCTGCAGCCAAGGTCTCCTGCTTTTCCGTTCTCCTTTCCAGGTTGTTCCTTTCATTTCCTTTCCATTCTTCTCTTTTCCTGGCATTTACAGGATGCTCAGAAAAGCCTGTCTTTTTCCTTTCTGAGGCAAGCCATGCCTATAAAACCTTCCCTGATCTCTGCATGGACAGGAAGGACAAGGGGACATTGCTGGTGTGTGACCCACTGCAGCACTGTGAGTGTTTGTGCTGTGTCCTGGCACCTCAGCTGAGAAGCACATCCTGAAAGTTGGGGTGAAAAAGATGGGGTAGAAGTATATTCCTTGTTAGCTGTGTGAACAGCATGTTTGGCAGTGACAAAGGTGGAGCTGGTGATTTTGTAGGCACTCAGGGGGAGACAGATGGGGTGGTGAGCTGGGCAGGTGAGAGTCCTCTCCCATCACTGGTGCAAGGGGAGATCCTCACAAGATCCTCAGCCCTTTCAGCAAGGATGTGGTTGTTTTGTCAGAAAAGAGAGATTCCTCTTCCTTGTGGTCTGTACCTGCCATGGGGAAGCTGATGCCTGTGGTTTCAGCCTGCCAGAACCTGAGGTTTCCTCCAGCTTCCTTGGTTACTCATTCATGTCATTTAAAATATTTCAGATTACTGAGAGCTTTTACAGTTTTTGCTTTCCACATGTTTCTACTGCTCTTGCTCTTACTGGCAGTGACAAATGCTGTGAGTTGAAAAAGAAACCAGGAATAATTTTGGCTTATTTTTTGAAGGATGTATAAATTTTGTTTATTTTTTCTTAAGATATGGATGGCTTTTTGCTATGAGCCAGCTTTGCTTTGAGATTTCTGTGGGATTTTGGTTAAACACTCTTATGGAGTCAAAAGAGATGAGCTGGAAATGGCTGAGTTAACTCCTTCCTATCCTTCATCCCTCTTGCAGCTGGAACTAATGCCATGAGATGTAGTAAATAATGTAATAAGTAATTCTGGGGTGCACCAGAAATTTGTCCCTTTCCTCCTGTCAGTTTGTCTATTCAAGGTAATTCTAGGCAGGTAATATCTAGGAATATGTAGTGATGTAAGATAAAAGAGGTAAAAATAAGGTGAACATGCACCTGTAGTTGATATTCAGGGAAAGTTTTTAAGTGGCCAGAATTAATCTGACTTTTCTTTCACCTTCGTTGTGTGTTTTGGACTCTTAACATCTGTTTGCTCCTGGATGATTTGCATTTGTTGTTTGTTTTAATTTGGAAAAAAAAAAAACCCCACACCTTAAACTGTAACTGCACAGCAAATCAAACATCAAAACAGCAGAAACAGTGACAGAAAATTGTAGGAAGCCAAAAACACAAGCAGTGTCCTGAATGCATTAAGGTGCAGCCTAAGGGGATGTGCTAACTTAGTAACAGGATTGTCACTGCCTGTGTGTCCCTAGGAAGGGACATCAGGGGACCTCAGGGGCTGAGCCTGGTGGCCAGTGACCAACCACAAGGAGCAGGGTCAAGACCACCTCCCATCCCTGTTATTTCCCTGGATTTTCAGGCTCTGCAGTGAGGGCTGTGCTCATACCAGCCAGCTGGACCTGCAGAGGTTGTACCAGGAGCTGCCCCCTCAATGCCAACCCTCCTCCCCATTCCCAAGGAATATTTAGGGGGGAAAGTGTTTGCAGCAGAAGAGGAGTGAGTGGCTTGATCATCCCTGTGGTCATCCTGTAGAGCTACAAAATCTGGGAAGAGCAGAGCTGTGTGGGTGGCAGCAGTGTGGCCACCAGAGCCAATGTCACCGTGCCTTCACATCAAAGCCCAGCTTCAGGATTGTTGTTTTTCCCTGCTGTGCCTTTCTTAAGTGCCACCTCATCACAGCAGATTTGCTTTTTGTGCAAAAAAGGGGGAAGCAGTAGTAGAAGAAAATTTTATTCTGAGCTTGGCTCTGCCAAATTTACTCCTTTTGACTTTTCATACTTTCCCAAGGAGCAGCCTCCCACTGTTGTCACAGATACTCCAGAGGAACCACCTTGTGCTGGAGGAACAGGAGCAGTGGAGTTAGGATGCTAGATGGCAAGGAACAGTGGGGAAAAAACCCATGAATTCTGTATACACCCTTCCTTTGAAAAACCTTACAGAGGGATGCATATTTTATAATTCAGGTGCTTTTCCTGAGTTCATTACCTCCATGGTAACATAAGTTTTTGTCTTTGGGGGACAAAGCAGGCTGCTTCTCAGCATCCCAGACAGTGCTAGGATAGGATGAGGAGAGAAAATTCATGATGCCATCCATTCAGTTGATGATTGCAAATGTTACAGTTCCTTGGAAAACAGGAGTATAATTGTTTTGGGATACAACTCTTCTTGCCTTGTTCATAAGAAGCCCAGGCACTGGAAGATTCACAAGTCCCTGTTATTCTGACTTTCTCTGTTTAGGCCAGCAGGCAGGTGGACCTCAAAGACAGCTTGTGGGAGTGATTATTCTGTGTGGACACAGCCAACCTTCTTCTCTGCCCTCTTTTCTGTAGCTGTGAGACACAGGTCATGCAGTGGGAATTACCAGGTTGCCTCATGAAGGTTTTTTTGGATTAATACTCTGCAACCAACCAAAATTATCTTCCTCTTGCTTTAAGTACAAGGAAATATAAATAATTTGTGTCATGAGTTTAAAGCCAGATGTTTTTTCACTAACTTCCCCAACAGGAGGGTTCAGTGGCTGGGATTTGTTGGATCTTTATAAGACTGTGTGATGTGATGGTTGGTTTTTAACAGTGGCAGTGGAGATGTTGTTACTGTCAAAAGAGGAAAGGTAGATGAGATGGGGGAATTTTAGAGCTGCCTTTTGAAATTGCAAAGTGACAATATATGACACTGTGTGTGGGAAGATAGAGTAAGTGATGCAGCCATGGCATGCAAAGTGAAGTTCAGTGTTAGTTTTCTTTCATGTGTGTCTTGGTTTTATTGTCAATTGATCTAACTGGTGGACTTGGAGACAGGGAAAACTTTTTGGCTTTGATGCTACTTTAAAGTGGATGGCAGTAGAAGAAAATACACTCTGTGTATCCCCAAGAACTTCATTACTTGACACAAACCACATGGCACCTTCCAGTGGGAAATGTCTGGTGTGGTTTGGTGGGTCATGAATCCTGACTTGGCTGAGCTGCAGCTCCAGACTAACCCTGTCCTGTTCATTATGGCTGGATCCAGCTCTGCAAAAGAGGATTTTTGGGGCAAGCAATATCTGAACTATAATTCCTGCAGTGCTTGGGCCAGCACTGATTGCTCTTGAGTTGGCCCAAAGTAAAATGTTTTTGTTTTGTTCAACAATCCCAAGTGTTTTGTTTTCTCTTGCCCAACTTTTAAACTTTTTTTTTTTTCAGTAGAATAACATAATTTTGAATTATTTGGACAGTGTCAAGGCTCTGGCACGTTTGTTTTTTTTTGTTGTTGTTGTTGTAAAACTGGAAATCTACAGCATCTCCTTCTCTGTAGGCAGGGCCCAATGCAATTTAGCTAAGTTGAGGGGAGGAAGCCCACTTAAATGCTCCACATAATGAACTGTTTCTCCAGATAACACATCCCTTAGTTTATACATAATATGCTTCTGATCTTTGCTTTGAGCCTCTTATAGCTGCTTGTGCTCAGTCCAGGAGTCAAGTGTCTTAGGAGCTGGATAAACACAAAGATAGAGCCAGTTGTTAAGGAGCTATAGAGATTTACAGAAGATGACCTCATGGCCATTTGGGGCATTAGTTGGGCATATTTCCCCCATGGTGGAGCAGTCCTGCTGCTTCCTGTGCTCCTGTTTTACAGGGAAGCAATGCTGATGGAATCCAGTGGTGGATTTGCCTGTGTTTTAGCCACGTGTAGTTGACTTTTCATGGAGAATTCAACTGGTGGGATTAGCTCTCCTGATGAGGTTGGGGAGGATAGGTTTCATAAAAAAGACCTGTATTTGAACAAAAGAGAGGATGATTAAAAAACAGTTTTCCCCAAAAAGCTTTAGAGTCATCATGGTGGCTTTTAGGTTAGGAAAAAAAAAAACCCAAAACACTTTTAGGTTAGGAAAAAAACCCCAAACACTGACTTTTTAAAGCCATTTACCATTCTTGGTTAAAGCAGGATGTTTTTCTGTTTACCCAGATACTTTTCTGTAGGGTGTTTGCTTCCAACTGCTCAAAGTAAACTTTTGTTGCTGGCAGCAGAAAGTTGTTTGCTTCCCATACAATGAGCTGCTTTCTTTTTGGTATTTCATTCAGCAATGCACAGCTCCAGAAATATGTCACAACTTGCCCATACTGACGTAGTTTTCTGACCCTCATGAAGAAGTGCTATACCTAGTGCAAGAGAAGAAGTTTCCTTCATTTCAACCATAAAAAGCTGCCAAAGAAATGAAAATGAGTAAAACCTGTGGGTTTTCCCCCACTATTTGTCAGTGCTGTTTTTATTCTTTGCATAGACAATTAATTTGCTCGTTGCTTGCCTGAAGGGAATTCAAGTCAAAAAAAAAAAAAGATGGTTGAGTTCCTAGAAAAAGGTGCTCCCATCTCTGAAGAACAAAGTACAATTATTCAAGGAAAAGCTTCAAAAGTTTATGAAATGCCAGAGTGGAATTTATACTTTTCCAGGTTTTGCTGTCTGTGAATATTTGTGTGGGATATTTTTGCATGTGTGTCCTTTAGTATCTTTTAAATATGGATACTATCTGTGACTGACAACTTCCCACTGTTTATGTCATGGTCTGAATCCTTGCATGAAACATGTACTGCATCTCCTTAAGAGATGTGTGCACACCCAGACATGTGGTATTTGTTCCTTGCTGGTGCTCATTTTCAACCATGTTGTTCCTCATTAACTTTTTATTAAGTATATTTGAGAAGGCTTTCTCCTTAAGGAGTATGAAAGAAAAAAAAAAAAAAAAAAGGGTCCCTCATCAACACCATTTTTCAAATTCACAAGCAGAGCTACATCATCATTGTAAATTATTTTTTGTAGGCCACTCAGTGAGCTGAGATGATTGCTGTTGACCTCAGGAGCTCCAGGAGTGGGTGCTTCCTCACATCTGACTAACCATGGGTCCAAAACAATAGAATAAGGAAATTCCATAGTTATTTTATGTTTTCTGAAGTGTTTTTTTGCTGGTAGTCCCATTCTCAGCTCGTGTGCATTGCTTTGGCACCGAGTCAGTGGGTTAATGTTACATATGCAATATATGCATGTGTTTAAATTTAAAAATAATGTGTTTTGAGGAAATATCCTAAACTTAATGACCTTTTAATGTCAGAACTTCTGTTTCTCCTCAGTGGATAGGTACAGCTTGGTTTAGCAGCTGGGCACATCCCCACAGACTGTGTCAGTGCCTTCCAGCTCTCTCCTGGCATGCCTGAGCACTCAGCCCCTGTGCTGCTCAGCTTTGCCTCCTTAGCCACCTTGCTCCAAGGAGGAATGAGACTTCCTGAGCAGTGAACTTGACCTTCAGTACTTGTGGGCAGGAATAATAGCTGCACTGACTCACCTCAGAGTCATTTGGGTGTGACTTTTGCTCGCCACATTCCTGTGCCAAGTTGTATCTGGTTGTGTCAGAAACAAATTGAAAAATATATACATATAAAGAGATTTCCACATTCTTTGATTGCCCAAGACCATTCAGAGCTTGTGCTCTGAAATGATGATCCTTGTTCTATTTCCTGTGAATGGTATTCCCTCTCCTGCCTCACAGAAAAGCTTGTTGCATCCTTACACCTGCTTATTTTTGAGAATTTGTAATTTTGTACCTTACAGGAAAATTTCACACATAACCCTGGCTTTGCTCCACAAAAAGTTGTCATGGTGGGTGTGTGGGTATCCAGCAAACTGGAGTTTTGTTAGGTAAAGCTGTGGAAATTAAAGTAGTTACTCTAGGTTGGTAGATGGCACAGAAGAAAGGTTAAGGAAAGCAATTTTGCCACTTGCAATCTCTCTAGTACATTATGTTGCTTGAAGCTAATGAATCTTCCTTTCCAGTTATCTGGAAAGGTTACTAAAGAGATTTTGGTTCTTGGAATAGTTAAAAGAGAAAGGAACTATCAGAGCTGTGGATGGACAGTGAACAGTTAAATATTTGGCTTAGGCAATTTGGGATTTCTCATGCTAGCAGAAGCAGGAATTTGAAGAACTTGTATCTAAATGCTTGCAAAAAAATTTTGATAGAATTAAAAACAAAAAAGACACTACTGAAAAGACCATGAACTTTGGGCCATCGTGTTAGGAGTTTCAGTTCATAGCACTGAACACATTATAAATCTAGCACAGAAGTCGACAGTTTTTGTCCAAACATAGTGTATATTTAGATTATATTAGCTCATGAAACACAAAAGTAAATGCAAACTGTGATATTCTTCTAGGAGGCAGAAACTGGTTTTAACAGGAGACATTTGGACACATACAAATCAGCTGAACATAAGGAGCTTTTAGTCAGTCCACTTAAAAGTTGCTCCAGGCCTTTCCTAGGGCTTCTGGCTGCACATCTTTCACATTTTCTCCTGTGAACTCCTTAAAGCAGTGTATTTAGATGCCTGTCTAGAACTGAACTGAAGCTGGAAGTGTTCATCATATTGTTTGTCTCAGAAAAGCCTGTGCCCTGCTCTTAGCCCCTCCCAGAAAGCTGAACAGTAAAATCCCCAAAACTCTCTCAGATCTCCTGTCAGAGGAATGGGAAGCAGGCTTTCTTAGAATAGTGAGGTTTCCTTTGATATAGAGAATACTTGTGCTCCAAATGCAGACTTGATAGTGGGACAGGGCTGTGTGGAGTGAGAAATAACCTGTTACATCTGGTGAAAGTGCTTTTAGTAAAGCTGTATTTGGAACTTTGACACTGAGGTTTCCAGTCAGTAAAATCATTGGAGGACGTTCATCTAAATGAATGTCCTCAAATACAGAGGCATGGATTTTATAGTGAAGCAAAAGGCTGGAGAGCATCTGAATTTCCAAACCTTTCAGAAACTTCCATGACTTGGGGTTGGGAATATCTATGTCATATCTGGACAGCCTTGATGGTTAAGGTTTGGGAGTCAATTTGGGAGCCGGAGGGGCTGAAAGTTGCCCAGTTGTGCCACTCTGCCAGACTTTCCAGCGTCGCAGGGTGATGATATTTAATTTGGATTTGGTGTGGGAGTGAGGGAGGCTTTGAATCACCAGTAAACTCCTGCCACGACCGTGGCTGCTGAAGGCGGGTGCCTGTGCCAAGCCGCTCTCCAGAAGCACCTATTTTGTCAACAAAGGTTTATGGCATCCCACCAGGGACAAAGAGAGCATTACCCACTCGAGGGGCTGCTCTGAAGTTGCTTGCTTGCCCTTTGCTGCTTCTGCCTGTGATTTTTGGGGGAGTGGGAGGCGAAGGGAAGCGGTGAGGGGGGACGACAGCGGAGAGGGGAACGCGGCGAGAGGAGCCCCCGCTGGCATGGCCAGTCTGAGCCATTCAGCAGGGCTGAATGCCATAAATGCTGCTTTATCCTTTCTTGAAAGGAACAAGATAGCACAGCCTAAATGCCTGGGTGTGCTTAAATAGGCAACTCTGGGATGCTGGAATTGAGGGCGTTTGAAATCGGAGCTCCCCAACAGCCAGGGAGCTGCCACAGGTCACCTGCCTCGCTCCATGGGGACTGGCCCAGGTCTGGCAAGAAATCGTCCACGGACCAATTGTAGTACAAATTCCTTTCTTTGTTGGTTGGCCTCTTTCACTAGACCATGGCCTATAAAAAATTGTGTAAAAACAATTCTTAAATATTATTTGAAAGGGCAAACGGCCACGCTGAAAGGTTTGACAGTTTGACATATAGCGCCTGGTTCTGCTCGCCAGGGAAACGGGAGTGCCGAGTCCGGGCTCTCCTTCTGCTCCTTACAGGCTCCACATTTGTTGGGGTTTTTTTTTTGTTGGTTTTTTTTTTTTAAATAGCATCTAGTTGCTGTGCAGAGTTGCTGTGCTCCCAGCAAATTTGACAGGCAACGAGTCTGCTTCAGTGATCTTAAATCCTTTTAGACTAATTTGCGAGCGAGCAGAAAAACAGCTAGCACCTTCGGATCCAGCACTCAAAACCAGGGAATCAGGTATTGCCAATTAAAGTGCCATTTCCAACCATCATATCAAGACAGATTACTTGCAGCTCCTCTGATAATGTCACGCCGTGCCTAAAGAGAAAGTGAGACGGAGTTTTCTCCGTGGACAAAAGGATCCACATGGACCAAAGCGATGGGGAGGGATCACGCACAGGCCCGTGCATATGTGCAGCGTGAAGGCGAGCGGCGTGCCTGCTCTGACCCCCAAATAGCCATGGGCCATTCTGGAGAGCCTGTGGCCCCCTCAGTCACTGGCCTGCTAGTTAATTGCCACACGGACTTGGTGACACATGGGCAGATAATATGACATTTTCGGTTTCTGTCACTAGCAAACGCCACGGCGTTGCTTGCACTAGTTGCTAAGAAGCTGTCAGAAACCATTAGCAGCTGGCTAAAGTTGCCCTATGGCATTTCCTCATGGCATCAGCAAAACAAGCATAAATCACCCAGCGGAGCCTCCCGCTATACTAATGAGGCTGTAAGCTTGTTTATGGACTAGCATCATTTCTATGATTATTTCCACCTTTTCAGTTCGCCTTCATTTGGCGGCAGGAGAAGTCAACTTCGGGAGGGGAGAGTCGCCACCGACATTTTACGAAACGCAGTTCGTAGCTGCTACCGTGTGGCTGGTCAGCGGTGCTTCAAGTTTGTTTGGAGATCTTTAAAAAGGAGGAAAAGAAGGGAGGGGAGAAGAAAAGGAGCTGGGAGTGGGGGGGGGAAATCTCTGGAGACCTCACAGAGGTGAGCGTATCAAGTTGCAAAGTAGATGGAAATACTAAAATCCACAATTGACCATTTAGACTTCTCTCTGTGGTTTCGGTCTTTACGGGATCAATTTTCCATTTAAAAAAAAAAGTGGAAGAGGTTAAACAATTTACAGGAGTCTACTCTGAAGCATTTGCTCCGAGGATAGCCTGGTGCTTTCTTATCCTCTCCCTGCTTTTCACTTTCTCTAACTTGTGTCGGTCGAGGCCAGGGTTTATTGTTTTAGGCTTTTCTGAACATACACCAGTATTTACACTGGATTGAAAGCATTTGCTTCCAATGAAAATCTTGTCTTAGATTACAGCCCAGCAGTGTAATTTCCCTCCCAGATGGGAGTAAAGTAGCAGTATTTGCCTAAAAACAGTAGGAAGAACAAACTGTGCATTAAGCCAAGGCTGTTTTTGGCTTGAGCTAATGATGTAACAGAAACCTTTTATTTGGGATAGGTCACTGCCCGGGATTGAAGGAGGTGATCTGGCTCATGCTTGAAAGGTTTCTCCATTGTATCTACATAAGTCTTCACTTAAAAAATCCTGTTCCTAATGCTTCTGCTTTCATACAGCAGAAATAAACAGGAAAGGTTCTGGGGAGTGTTATAGGTGGAATGCAGAAAGCTTTTCCTCCCCTAATGGAGGATATAATTCAGGTGCCCTGGAGGCATGCTTTCAGGAATTCTCTTGCCCGAGGTAATGGGAAGCTAAGGCTGCTTGAAGGCCTTGATTATCTATTGATGCACAAAGCTGGAAAAAAAGTCATCTCCCTTGGATTATAGTAGATATTTCCATAAATTATCAATGAGTCCTCCTCCCGTCAGGCATAAGGCAATGCCTGCTAAATTAATCTGAAGGGGGTTTGAAATGAGTATATTTTTTTAAAAAATGGGTTGGGGGGAGAGGGTGGGTGGACTATGGCAGGGAGGTGGTGAAAGGCAGTGTCATTAGGTTAGAAGCTTTTCATTTTTAATCAATGAATGCGTAATACTTTTCTTTTCCTTGTTTGCCTCTCGCAGACAGAAAGTAGATTAGCCCGTGGAATTTTAAATGCTGTTGAGTTGTTTCCTTTGCTCATGTTTCTTTTATGAATTATTATTTTATATGGTGAATTGCTTCTCTGTATAAAAGCCCTTTTTTAGATACTGGGCTTTCAAAGAACTCATTGGATATCTAATTTCTTCGTAAAAATCTTGCGTTTGTCTGTAACTACCCAAGGTTACAGTTTCATTAAAGACACAGGCCAAGTCATAAGGACAATTATAAATTTGTCATGGTCAGTAACATACTAAGAATATGACACTAATGATAGCTTTTTTTTTTGTTTATTTTTGTTTTTTTTTTTTGGGTGCTGAAAGCTCTCTAACAAATCACAATTACGACAGTCTGCATCCCTTTTTTAAAATATACATTTTATTTTTGTCCCTAACGGACATAGTTTGTATTCAGCTGATTTGAGATTACTTTCTTCATCTCTCTTGCCCAGGGGTGTAAAAATCACTTTCCTAATAACATCACAACTCCATGTTGCTACAAATACAGTGCCTTTGGAAGCCAGGATATGCTCTTCAGTCCACGTGCATCCCATGCAAAGACTTATTTTGCACTGTGGGCTTGCCTTTAAACTGTTTTCAACGTTTGCAACAAAAAATTACATGCAAACTGCTAGGCACTGCAACTTTTGTTTTCCCTTGGCCACTAAGCCACCAGCCCAGACCCCAATGCTGGCTTCTGCACAGTGACATCCTCCCACAGACGTGTTGTTAACGTGATGAGAACTGTCTGAGACCTTCCCCTGCGTGGAGGAAATTCATTCTGGATCAGTGGTTGTTTCACAGGAGCAGACACCTATTACAAGGGTGTTAATTCCTGATGGTGTATGTCAAATTGGTGCCTGCTTATCCCCCTCTGAATTTCTGGTTTTTTGGCTGGGGTTGGGAAGAGGGGAGCCAATTAGCTACCCACCTCCCATCAAAGAAGCAGGGGAAGTTGAGCATCTGTAAAAGGCTTTAATATAAGCAGTGCCTCAATCATCTGGGGTGGGTTTTTTTTTTCTGAATTTGCTGAGAGAATGTGATGTTGCAAGAGAGCTGCATTCACCCCACTTTTCACAGCCCAGGGTGGGACGAGGCACCCAGCTTCACACACGTCATGATCCCCATCCCAAAACACCATTGATACTTTCCTAATTGTCAGCTCAGCCCAAGCAGCTGATTGGGATGAACCTTTGGGAAGTGACCTCGTGTGAAGAAGAGCCAGCATTTCCACCTTTGCAAGCTGGATGCTTGAGAATTTATTATTTTTTAAAATATATATAATTTGTAAGCACTTTTTGTTCTGGGTTACAATGGCAGAGCTGGCCACAGTGTCCTTCAAGATAAA
>WEIU01007026.1:656264-671068 GCA_013389925.1 Aegithalos caudatus
CCCCCCCCCCCCCCCGCGTCCCTCCCCCCCCCCCCTCTTCCCCCATCCCCTCAACCCCCTGGTGAATTACGGTGTTAAAGAATTTATACCTCATTTAAATATTCATGCAGTTTATACCCAAAGCCAGGCTTCGGCTGAAGTATATAAAGGTAGCATAAGTCAAAATTTGATTCACTATATTTACAGGTGACGGCTTGGACAACAGNCATAAAAAGCGTGGCATCTTTCCCAAAGTAGCCACAAATATCATGAGGGCATGGCTGTTCCAGCATCTAACAGTAAGTGAACTCTAGATCACATATGCAAAATAAAACATGGATAATGTCATAGTTGTAGTAGTCATAGAAAGCAAAAAAAAAAAAAAAAATAAATACGTGTGATGTTGCTGCCAGGCAGTCGAGGGACTTTTCCAAGCAGAGTTGTTGTTGTTGCCTCATTTGCTAGATGCCAGGGGAAGAGCATAGAGAGTGTGTTTTTATGGTATGGGGTTGCTTTTTTTTTTTTTNGAGAAGCAGTTGTTAACAGGACATCACTGCCAAATGTGATTTTTTTTTTTACTTAAAGCTTATATGAATATAACAACCTTTGCAGACCTGTCCTGCTCTGCTTTGGAGCACAGAGCAGCCTTTGGCCCCTGGTTCTGTGCTCCAGAGAACTGCAGAAAACAATTGGGGAGATTAAAAAAACAAAGCCAAAAGCAAACAAAGACCTTATTCAGATGTTTGTCAGAGATCATCAGAAGCTTCATGATGAAAGGTCTGAATGTATCTGGTTTAATAGCAAAGTGTAATTTTTTTTCTTTGAGACGTTCTCATTCCCAGAGTGTAAGTTACCCCTGTATTTAATGTTAGGAAGTGGTGGGGGTATGGGCAGTTATTTCTGTTACCACAGCTACCTGTATGGGTTTTTGTTTTTTGGTTTTTTTTTTTTTTAATATTCCTGGGATTAGAAATCAAAGCTCTGGACAGGTGTGTGGGGTTAAGCTGGAGGCTGGAGCTGCTTTCAAGGCTTTTGTAATATGTACCACACCTTCTAACATGAGCATTTTAGAAAAGTGTTTCTAATGCCATTCTCCTTCTCCATCAAACTGTGGTGATCTATCACTGTGTTTTTATCCATTTTGGGGATCTGGGCTTTAAAGCCCCAGGATTTTTGCCACTGTGGCAGGAGGATAAGGGTCAGGCAAGGATGTCTGCAGGTGATAGTGAGGAAAGGCTCTTGCCTCTAACCCCAGTAGCTGACTCTCCTCTGCCTTTAGCCTGGGTCAGGATGAAACCAGAAGCTGGCCAGCTCCCCCAGCCCTGGTGGGAGCTCTGCCAAGGGAGCACTCATAAAGCAGAGGAAAAGCTCATGCACATCACCCCTCCATCCCCTGCTGAGCCAAGAAACCAGATATCTGCCATGGCTCTTGTCAGCACGGGGATCAGGCAGGGAATCCTGTCCTGGGAGCTCTCCTGGGTTGCTATGAATGAAGCTTCATGTTGGAGCCCTGCTCCTCAGAGGCCAGGGAGGGCCTCAGATATCTCCAGGTTAATCTTCTCTCCCTGGCAGACTCCCTGGCAGCTGTGCCCCAGCTTTGCCAGGTCCTTATCCCCTGTCTGGTGTGTTCAGTGCCATCACTTCCAAAGGCTGAGGTCCCTTTGGTGATGATGGCTCCCCATTTTTAGGTCCTCAGCCAAGATGAGGCATCTCACCTGGCATCTCTGCGGGGAGATGTGAGGTTAAGGACATCCACCCCCAAAAAGAGACCACGGGTGTTCACACCAGCCTGGTGCACCTGGTTTTGGTTCAGGAATCAGAGGAAGCCCTAAAAACTCTGCAGTGAGGACAAGGCACACCAGGGAATGCTGCTGAACGTGTCAGTTCCTGTGTTTGCCAGTGAGGAATTGCAAATTAAGTAGTATAAATATTTTTCCCCCAAATTGGTCCGTTGCTGTGTTTGTGCTGGTAAATAAAGCATCACCCAAATCTGAGCACAGGAACACAAAGGTCAATCCTGGCAAACTCCTAGCCTGGACTGGGTACATCCCCTCCAAATGCCATCCTGGGAATATGATAGAAGACTGCAGGGTGTCTTTAAAAAGTGTTTGTGCTGGGAGCCACCCTGTGTTGAGAATTTGACTGCATGAGCTTGGCCTGACCCTGTAGCTAATGCCATGCTTATTCTCAGGAGCAGGGAACAGACTGAACAGACCCCTTCACTGTTTCACCTGGGTCAGGTGCAGGGTTTTAGTGGCTTTTCACCCTTCTCCTGTGTGGTAATGGTGTTCAGAAGAGGAGAGTGCCTGCTGAGCTTGCTGGCAGTCCCTAGGAGACAACATCTGCACATTTGCTTCTAAGGTGGTCTCTGCTTCTGGAAGACTCAAATGCAGAAAGAACCATTCCCCCCAGGACCTATGCAATGCTGAATTTTCTACCTTGTAACACTGAGCTAAAGCCTGCTTTAGAAGCCCCCTCTCCCCTGTGCAGAGCCAGCCCAGCCATGCAGGTTGTTTTGGAGGGCAGCTCTCTCCTCTCCTGGCAGCATGGTAGATCCAGGCTTACCTGATCAGTTCAGTAAAATGGAATTGGTTTATCCAGTCTGACCTTTTCCAGGCAGGACCTTGAGACAGACTCTAGGTAGGAGCTTTTACAGTTTCCTCAAATTAAAACATGTCTGGAGAGCATTGTAGGCTCTTGCAAGTGCTGGAGCAACAGAGAATGTTCACAGGCTGCTTGGGGTGCTGTTCTAGCTGCAAAAAAATCCAAAACAAACCCAAATAATGGCTGTGATGAGAGCTGAGGAGTAATGGGGAGAGAGACTGAAAGAAATAAAATTCCTGTTCAATTTTTGAGAGCACCTGGGCTTCATGGCTGCTCTCACAATACTGCAGAGTGGTATTGGTGCTGTCCCCACCTGATGTCCTTCCTGCAGGAGGGAGATCATCCTGAGGAAACTGGAGATCCCACACAGTGTGCTTATTCATTCATTTATCAGTGGATTTGGTCCTCCCTAAAGTGGGAGGAGAGGAAAGACAGAGGGGTGGTTCTGTTCAGGCAGGGGAGATGTCATGGCTGGTGATACCTCCCCTTTTACCCCCAGCATTTTACTGCTTTCACTTTGCCATCTGAAAAATGGCAGAGAAGAAATGAGTTAAGTGCAAAAATCATCCCCTTGACCATTGGTGCTTCCTAATTGGGGTGATAGTTGGGAGTCCTCCTTTTCAAAAGCCATTTTTTTTTTCACAATTGTAATATTAATACACATCAGTGGTATGAAATCAGACAGTAATTGCTGTGTCTGTCGTACTAATGACTATAGGAGGAAAAGACCTAAAATAAATATTGGACAAATACAGCCTTTCAAAAGTGAATAGGTTGGGCTAATTCCTTCTCTGCAGTTATTCCATCTCCAAGAGCTTTCAGTCCTGCTCTGTGTGCTGACTTCATTTCCGAGGGTTTGTCCCCTGCTCCTTGTTTCACTCTTTGGAGGAAATTCATTTTTTTCCTCTCCGGATGCTGAAGTGTTTGGGCAGGAGTTCCCACTCAGTGCCAGGCTCCAGCCCCCCACAGTATTTTGTGTTTTTGACTGCTGTGCAGAGCTGAGTTGACATATGCCCAAAGGGCAGGCAAGCTCTGTCCTCTGCAGATGCAGGCAAGTATGCTCTGAAGCTTTTCTGGGGATAAATTCCTCCAAATTACCTTCTTATTTTTTTATTCCCCCTCTTGGAATAATAACAACAAAAACAATCAGCTAAAACAATTGCAAAAGTGCTGACCAGACTCACGCTTAGGATTTTTGCAGGATATATATATATATTTTTAACTGTTTGCTGTTCTGATTTAATTTTAATGAAGCATCTAGGTGTGGCTGTCAGTTGGGTAAAATGTAGTTGTGGAGCTTGGCAAATTTTTTTGTGGTAGCTTATGACACCATCTGGCAAATTTGGAGGTTTATGAAACCTGTTTTTAGGATTTGGCTATAAATTTGAGATGGGAGCTTGTTACTGTCTGTAATAAAATTAAAAAAAAAAAAAAAAACAAGAATAATTTGGTGAAGAGCTGTTAAAATTGAATCAAAATTGAGAAGAGGCTTGTGGAGTGGCATCAGAGGAGCATCAAATGCCATGGCAGGGGCTGGAGGAGGGCAAACCAGTTCTGCTTCAAAAAGTCACCCTAAGGATAATTTCAGGGTTTGTTGCAGCCCAGCAATGTTTTGTATGCCTTTTAGACTTGAAAAAAATTTTTTTCTTAATTTTTTTTTCTCTTTTTTTTAATCACTTAACATTCAGGGTTCATGTCTCCCCCCAAATTTTTCAGGCATATCTCCTCACTGTAGTGTACATCCCTCAGCAGGGATTGTGAAATAAGGGAAAAGCTTGGGGGGAAGGGGAATTAAATAATAATCTTGCTTACAGTTAAACCTGTGTAAATTTAATTGTGGCAACAGGGTTAGTTTCTGCTTCAGCCCATCCTAGACTTTTGTCCCAGCAATGATATTATGGGTATAAATTGGTATTTGGAGTTGGTATAAATTCCTTTTTGTTCAAAACTAAGAGAAGGAAGTTTGTGGGGTGTCATTTCAAGTGTTTTTTTCTCTCATTGTGAATACTCTGCATCCTTTAAATCCAGCTTAATTTAAAATGTTGGGATTCAAACCTCATTTTGGGGATTATACGATGTAATTGGTTTGTTATATGATGAGTATTTGATGATCTTCACATTCATCATCTAATCAGGCAAAAAAAAGCCATAAAATTATAATCCCAAAAGATGTTTAATAACAATTTAAACTATTGAAGGCTTTATTTAAGCACATTAGGGGATTATAAACTACTCTCTTTTAATGGTGCCAAGAGGTAGATTCAAGGACTTCAAACACCTTTTAAAAAACAAATTGCCATGATTTAAAAAAAAAATGAATGGGCTGAGGATTTCCTTCATGTAAATCCCATAATTTAATCATTATTTTTAACTGCTTTTAAAACAATTTCCTGAAGAGGTTAAATCTTACTGAAAGGGGAGACTGAGCAGAAAGTAAAAGACATGGCTGAAAGATGTTGACTTTAAAGTGAAAGGGGTTTTTTTCTATTATGTATCTGGATTTTTAACCTTTATTGATTACTTGATGCCATGATATGAAACAAGAAAATTCAAAATAAGCAACATGCAATCTCTTTAGTAAAGCTAAAGAGTAAAGCTGTTATGTGTAAAAGAATTTATTGGAAGAGGATATTTTGAATCTAGCTGAGAAAAATAGTCACCATAGTTTCAAGGATGCTCTTGTAATAGAAAAATTATACCATTTAATTCTATAAATTTTCTTTTTGTATCAATATTTTATTGGCTAGAAACTCTTTTTAAGTTAAAAGAAGTGGATTTCTTTACTTTTCTCTTCCCTCCACAGTGATGAGATTTTGCTTTGGGAGAAGCATGGGGTTAATTTGGCTGCCTGCCCTTACTCCCATGTGGGATGCTTGCCTGGTTTTGGAAAGGAATATATTGACAGGGTAGATGGGTACAAAAACCAGGGTACTGAAAAGATGGAAAGGGGAAAATATTTAGCTAAACCAAGTTTTTTTTTGCTCTCCTCTTAAGAGATTTGGAAGCATTAAAACAAAATGAAATTCCTTCCCCTCTGCACCCCCCCCCCCCAAAAAAAAAAAGTGTAACTTAGAGTGAGTCTCCATCCTGCACCAACTGGGAAATGCAAAATGCCAGAGGGCTCCTGGAGCTCATCTGTGTAGCAGGGCTCAGATTTCCAAATATTGGACTGGGAATGGGTGTGTGGGGGGGGTGTCCTCCCACTTTATCCCAAAATACGCAAGTCTCCTCTTTCACTTGATTTTATTGTGGACAAAGCTGTAAAAAGCTTTCTTCCACATCTGCAAGATCTTTCAGTGCCAGCTGTCCCAAATTCCTGGGAAAAGCCAGGCTTTTTTAGCTTGAGTCACTCATGAACAGTGAACCATCCCCTTGGGTGGGAAGGTGGGAGCCAGGGATTTTCCTGCTCTTGGCAGCAGGAAGGATCTGTCAGGACATCCAGCAAAAAGCATCTAACACAGGTTGGTGCAAGATACCCACAAAAAGGGTCCTCAGCTCCCTTCTGCTGGGATGGCAGGAAAAATGGGAAATGTTATTATGGGAGAAGATGATTAATTATTCTGGGGCTCTGTCCCAGTTGAGTTGAGAGCTCCAGGAAGGAGAACAAAGAGGATTTAGGTAACTGTGTTTGAATTAATTTCTTAACCCTTCAGAGTTTTATGGAGGACAGTGATTGTTAAAACCCCCAGCATTTTCTTTAATTGTCCTCTAATTTGTGTCTTTGGCCTGCTGTCCCAGCTTCCAAGAATTGATCCATTTTCTAGCATGAGGGAAATTTTGCCATTTTAAAAGAAAACTGTTGGGGTTTGGGTGATACCCTTGGCAATGCTGCTGCTGTTCCAGTTTCATGATTTCTTGGAAAGAGCACGTCTCATGCAATGTCTTGTAGATTATTTAAGTTGTCAGCGCTGAGCTGTCCTACAAACCTTTGCTTTTAGAAGAGAAAGGAAAAACAGAGGATGCTTTAGTCAGTCAGTTCAAGGAAAACAGATTATTTACTTAGGCTCTTCTCACTTTCAGAAGTGTGGTGTAGTTACAGCATCTGTTTTTTTTTTTAACACCTGTGATTCAGCTCCATTTCTATTGAAGACAGCCATCATGTCTTAAACTGCAGGGTGTGTGACATCTCATCAGGGCTCCTCACAGGTCTTGGGAATGGCAGTGATCCAGGGAGGTATTTTGGTGGAAATCAGAAGGTAGCCAATAACCTGAGCCAACAAGATTTTAGAGAGAGCCTGTGTGTCTATTCCCAAAGGACTATCCTGCCTCTTTCCCCAGTTTCCCACACTTTCTAGCTTGGAGGCACTCTTGTGCCAGTGTGGAAGCCACTAGCACATTAAAGAATTTGAATGATTTTGAAGCTGCAGAAACACATTAGTATTTAGACACTAGCAGAATTCCACATCTGAGTAGAAGCAAGGGAATACTGAAAAGTTGAAACATGATAAACATTAATTCAGATGCTAAATTACACTTGCTCTGGTTGTACTAGAACTCCTTTTGTTTGCATAAATATTCTCGGAAATGAGTTTACCAGCAAGCATGTTTGCAGTAATAAGAATTTTTAAGTCAGCAGTGGATGCTTTGCTTTCTTCTCCACCCTCTCCTTTCTTTTTATATTTGCAGCTGTGATATATTTGTGTGTGCAGCTTCATTTTTGAAATTAGCCTCCTCCAGTCAAGACATGGCAATCTGTTACACGATGCACTGTCTTTCTGCAGTCAAAGCAGACGTACAAAATTCAAGCATCACCTTTGGAAGGAGGACAGGGAGAGGGGGAGGGAGAAAGAGTTTGGTCACCAATTTTTTAAATCTGGAAGTATCTGTGGAAATATTTTGGCGAGCAGTTTGCAATATGAAGTGCATTAAAGGCAGCAGCAGTATCTTGGCAAGCAGTGGGTGAGCAGGAAATGAGGATAAATTAATGGGCTCAGTTGTTCATTATTAGTTGTTTATTTAGCTTGTCCTCTAACACAGTTGCTACAAAGGAGCCTATGTTGATTCTCAGATATGCTTATGTGTATAAGCGCCAGTGTTAATTCTTTTTTTTTTTTTTTTTGTTGGAAATCTAACTCTTGAAGCAGTTTCACAGCATGCCAGTGTGCTAGCAAATGACTTAATCAGATCAGGTAAAGTGCCAAAATACGAGGCACCAAACCAGTTGGGCGCATATCTGATGAGATGTGTTAATCTGTGGTGTAAGATAAGCTGCCTTTCAAACAGGGTCACATTTGGAAGTGGTACATCGAGTTGTGTAAGATGCATTCCCTTGCTTTGGCATACACTATCCTACATCTGTTTGCATGAACTTAACTCTTGTCTGGATAAACCAAAGCAGTGATATTTTGGGGACTGTAGTCTGTTTGTTGCTCCAGGACAGGCATGAGGAGTGACTTGGCTTTTTACCCATTTTTAAGAAGTTTTGTTTCCCTTTTCCTGCATTTACCTTCAGCTACACAGAATCTGCACTGTTACAGCTTGCATGCTTTTTCTTGTTGCATGTATTCAATAGGCTCTAATTCCTTATATTAAGCACTTATGTTTACTGTCTGCCCATCAAAATTACCCAGAGAAAAATTTTCCTTTGGAAGGGGAACTCCTTTTTGGTGATGTAAGTTAAAATTTTCCACGGGTAATGCCATCCTTCCCAACAAAATGCTCCGCTGAAAATCCAATTTTCAATATTCATAGAGTCATTATCCATGGAACAAATGTACTCATAGAATTGTTAAGGTTGAAAAAGACCTTTAAGATCATCAAGTCCAACCAATCTTATCTTATTGATGAGTCATCATTGTACTTCCAGCTCCTCACCCTGTAAGCTACAGCAGTGCTAAATATATGTGTAGGGAGAAGGTAAGTAGGCAGAAAAGGGTTTAAGTTAATATGTAGTTATCTAATTTACCTTGCCTTTTGCATCATTGCCTGATTTAGACCCAGAGTATTTAGTGGAGTGCTCGTTTCACTTCAGTGGTGGGCCATCATTTTAATAAGGCAAGGTCTAGGAGCCTTACCACTTCATCTTTTGCTTTATGAAGCAGAAATTTCTGCCCAGAAAATACTTCTCAGATTTTAGATATAGCATGCATATTCTTTTCTTGGATACTGGTTGGCCCTTTGTAATCCAACCTGCACAGCATTAAACATTTGGAAGTACTTTTTAAAAAAAACAACCTAACCACAAAAAAACCTCATTCTCACAATGGGTCCTCTGTCCCAGTGATCCAAAAAGCAAGGTAGTCATGTTAGTGACACTAAAGAGGTCACTTGAGTCACCTGAGTAAATCCAAGGGGCTGCTCATGATATAAAGATGTTTTCCAAGAACTGTTTTTGAGCTCAGAAAGAAAATGGTGGGACTTTGCCTTGGGCACCTTGCTCTGTTGATTGCTCTAATGTCAGCTTTGCAGTGAAACTCTTCTTGCTAGGCCATCCTATTTCATGTCAGACAGAGCATTTGGTGTTCCTAATGATATTTTTGGAAAGGTAAATGCCATGTTAGACAATCTGGCTAGTTAACAGATCCATTGGCAGAACTCCGCTTATTTGCCGTGGATTTTGTGCTGATCCAGGAGCTGCTCTGTGCTTGTGTGGGAATGGCAAAGAGGATAAACCCTTGATTTCATTGCTGAAACCTGAGCATGGCTCTGTCAGTGCAGCAGGTTCTAAACCCCGGAGGGCCATAAGCTGCAGTTGGGGTCGGAATAATTTTGAAACTGGTAATAACCCAAAACCTTAGGATTCTTATGAATAAAATGCAATTTTAGTAATGTTTTCGTAAACAGCAGTAATGGTGGCATTTTAGTAAACTGTGGCATTACTTGCATCAAAATTGCACCACATTGGCTTTTAAATTACTCCACCTGTCTGTGTGAATAGGATTTTCAATGTCGAGGCACACAGACAGCTGCTGCTAATGTTTTTTGTTTTCCTCCCTGTGTAGATAGCGTTGGCAAATCTGCAGCCATCAGGGCTGGTTTCTGATGTAAAATGGTACCTGACCTACTGGCACTGGTGCTACAAAAGGAGCAGCTTTAATTACTAATGGTCTTGTTGTAGTTTTGTACTTGTTGACGTACAGAATGTCATTTTAGAGCGGCGTAACCTCCGGTTCACTTCCACCAGCCCTGGCACGCTGGCTGCAATTATTTTCAAAATAATTTGTGTTCCTTGGTGGCAGCTTGCAATCTTGCCTTGTTAACTCTCAGATAATTAGCAGGGGTCTGGTCCTCCAGGTCCCTGTGCCCCCAAGTGTTACGGGTACCCCACACCTTGGAGGGCTGTCCTGGATGAAAGCGGAATCGTGCTTACAAATCCCACTCAATTTATTTCTGGGAGTGTTCCCTCCTTTGCATTAGGTGGGTGTAACACCCAGAAATTCTTGGAATCAGTTTTGTCCTCTAACCCCTGGTAAGCTAGAGGGTTTAAGTGGAGGCAGAGTCAGAGCATGCTGCCCTCTCTTCCCAGCTATGAACAAAAGGAAAAGGCTGATGCACTGCCTGGTGCCTTTTTGCTGGCCTGAGTTTGGTCAGAATGGTCCAGTTGCCAGCCTCATGCCAGTCCTTAAAAGGGTTAAAGATGTTAATGGTGCCGTTAGAAATCCAGCTTGCCAATGAGCTATTTTGTGCAAATGGTATAAATATAAGATACACTTGTCTGGCTCATTTGCAAGCATTCTTTTTGACTTCTTTCACACAACTGGTGTTTTTGTGTTTAATTTAACAAGAAATGAGTAGTAAATGAAAGCTGCTGCCTGAAATCCCACTGTGAGCGTGTTTTGCACTTGGCTCCCCAGTGAAAAGGCAATTTGTGAAATTATGTGATAGAGTAATTAGATGAAGCCGGGGCTTCTGATTGTTGCCATGCTTATGTGGTAAAGGTTTGCTGGGGAAAAAAAAAAAAAAATAAAAAACAAAGATTATTACCCTGGCAAGTTGGCTCAAAGCTTCTTCATTTATTTGTAAACAGAATATTTAGTGACCGCATAGGAAGTAGCTGTAATCACCAGCTCATAAAGAAACCACAGCAGAGCTTTTGGATTTTTACAGAGTGCTCATGTAAAATTTAAGCTGGGAGGCAGAATCCCTGTTAATGTAATTAGGATCTAATTTACCACCCTTTGCACACAGATGTAATAATGTCTAGATATTTATTCTATCTTTAAGCACATTACATATACCTCAGTGCAGCAGTTACTGAGCAGAAACAGGTGTGAGCACTTTCCGGATTCGTTTTTGCACTGTAAACACACAGAGATTTAAAGGGAAATATTTACCAAAAAGAAAAAAAAAAAAGAAAAGGGAAAAAAAAAAGAGGGGAAAGAATGTCTGCAAATGAGGCAGTAATGGACAGTTGCCCTTTATGTACTGATGGATTTCTCAATGGTTAAGTAAATTAAAGCAAATGCTAGAAAAATCAATAGGCTTGCAGAGTCTTGGTTGTGCCTCATAGACTTCAGGACAGAATGACAGATGTGGTGCATATGACCCATTTAAGTATTAATGCTTGGGAAATTGCCTCTGCGTGCAAGGTTATAGGCCTAGAAATATTGTTATATTAAATTACAGACAATGATATTTTTAAGTATATATGGAATTTATACGTTTCAGTTTAGTTGCTCTTCGGCATTACATTTGTCCTGGAAGATTAGTTGCAGGAGTTGCTTCTCTGGAACGGTAGATCAGGTTTAAAAAAAAAAAAATGTTTGAACAGTGAATTGTCTTTCCAGGGCTGCTGCAGCATGTTGCACACTACAGGGGGACAGTGATTGTGTTAAATAAGAGCCAATGTGTTCACTAGCAAATGTAGCATATAAGCAAGCCTGAATTAAATATCATTAGAAGGCAGCTTTTGAAATGGTGAGAGGGCTGGCGCGGTGACATAGGGTCGCTGTTAAATTGGGGTGTTCTGTGTGACTAAACACAAAGTAAAACCCAAAGTGTGTGGTCAGGATGAGCTAAGTAAGGTAACCACCCAGGCTGGTCTTTCTTACCATCTTTCCCCCACGTGCTGCAATTAGAAGGGACGGGTTTGCACGGGCAGGATGAGTAAAAACTGACCCCACGCAGAAATTCTCCTGAAATAGAGATGTTATGATTAATCCAAGCAGGCAGAGATGAGCTCTAGATGAGATAGCGCTTGCCATCTCTGATGTCTGTCATTTCTTGCTGTACTTCCACGCAGGCAGCAGGGAAGTAGACCAAGTTAATTGTCTCTTTGTGGCATCTCTGGCAGGAAGAGCGTGAAAATAGCTGGGACCCTGATTTTGGTGTTGGCGTGAAGGCAGAGCAGCGTGTTGGCCATGCTTGCTGTCAGTGACAGCCCGGCATACCTTGCCAGTTATCCTGACTTCACCCCAAACACCTGTTTCTCTGAAGGGATGCATTTTATATACAACTGCCATGTTTAATATCAGAAAGGAGCTTTAGGCTTTGTCACTACCACTGCTATTCCTTGCTGGAGCCATTACATAGGAAGTGTTGTTGTTTTCCTCTCAAACATTAATTTTCGTGTTTTAACTCCATTTAATCAATAGATTTTTTTTTTTCCATTTTTGTTTTGTTTTGTTTTGTTCCTTGATTATCTCTGATATTTCACGTTTGGGGACCACTAGTCTCCCTTCTGGCTCTCTCTTTTCTGACTTTTCCCTAAAGCACAAAAACTCACTCTGGGATAAAGCAGAACCATCTCCAGGCGGTATAAGGGCTGCACACCGCTTTCTGGGAGTGCCAGTGAAACTATGACATTGCAGAGGGGCAGATTATTACTTTTGGGCCTGCTGAGGACCTATTTGTGCATGGAGGCTGGATGAGAGCCCCTGGTGCTGAGGGCTGTCAGGCCAGGGCTGAGTGATGACAGACCCTTGTCGTTTGCCCGCATTCAGCTTCATTGCTATGGTGACAACGTGCGGTGATGAAAGTGGCCACTGAGGGTTGGACAGCATCCTCCATGGTTGCTGTAGCCCACAGCATCTTTGCAACTGTGTGTTTTTTGAGCTGCTGCTGATGGCCCTCAGTGCCAGAGCAGCATCAAATCTCTGATGACAGAAACTCTCCACAGGTTTTTTGGGTCCGTGGGGATGGCGCTTGCGGCGCGATCGCCGCTCTCGGCAACTTTCTTGCGTCAGCGACAAAAAATTGTCTTTACCTGTTTTAGTCATTTTCCTGTGCCTCACGGTGGATCTCCCTGATTTATTTTGTGTGACACACAGGCTGGATAAGCTGGCCCTTACCTGCACAGCAGCACGGGGTGGCCGTGGTCCTCCTCCCACCGCATGCAAGGCAAACACATTAATCAGCATAGAGGCAATGGCTGCTTTCGTTAAATGTACATGTGAGGGGCCCTGGTGAACGGGCTCTTTTGTTCCCAACCAAACCAGAAGGGATCAAAGGTCAGCAGGAACCCAGAAGTCATCAGTCAAGGCGGGTTTTGCTGGATCCCGGGCTTGTCAGCTCCGTAGTCACCCCTGGCAACTTGGGCTGCTGCCTGCTTGCCTTCCCTACTGCCTGGCAGCATCCGGTCTCTCAGTTGCTGTAAAAAGATGCTGACATAAAGTCGGCTTTTGAAACACGGTGTAAGCATTGCAATGCTCCTTTTTGTTATCTGAGTTATTTGAGAGTGAGATTGCAAAAATGATAAGTTGGCTTTGTAGAGATCTTTTCGCTGCGTTCGTCTTTGGGATGCGTTTTTCAGGCTGCAAATTCGTTTTTGGTTTAGTGGCAAATGGCAACCCGGAAAGGAGCAGCAGCATAGTGCCAAAATGTGCTTCTATGCTTCTGCATATAAAAGTTCACTTCTAAAAAAACTTCTGGTATGGCATTTATTTCCTTTGAGCGGATCGATTTATTTTCCCTCCCCTCCCTGTGATGTTAAAGTACATTTGGCAGTAATCAGTTTATCCTTATTAGAAGCTGTGGTAAAAGGCAGAGTTGCTGAGTCAATTCACTCCATTTACTTCCCCTATTGAGCCTTAATGTGTCCCAGTCCCCACCCCTTACAGTGAAAACATCATCAATTATAGGGCTGACAGGAGCCTGGGACTCAGTGTAAGTTGCTCCTTGGGGTTATTCATCTTGCACCAAAAAAACTGGCACTCAGCAATATTCATCACTTCCCCCCCTACCTAAAATGATTGAGTAAACAGTGAGGTGAATTATCAGAGGGGTAAAAAGGAGGAAAACTGAGTCTGAATGTGTTGGAGGCAACTTTGGGCTCATGTGGCAGGAGAAATGGAGAAATGGAGCCATCAAAAAGGATGCAAGCTCCCCAGCACTGTTTAATTTTGCTGCTGAAGCTGGAGGGAGGCTCAGTTATCCTTTAGCCAGACACCTTACTGCTTCTCATCATAGCCTGACCTGCAAGAGCTTTTCTATTTTGGCACCTGGGCTGGAAAAGCAGCTTCAGCCCTGGGAAAGCAGCTTCAGCACTGATGCAGCAGAGGTGTGCTGGGTGCCCAGCTCTCTTGTCAGCTCCTTAGGGGAAATACTTTTTAAACACTGCTCAGTTTACTCCAGTTTGATCCCATGATATTTGTATTTATTCCAAACATCCTGAATCCCCTCTGGTGGAAAATAATTCAAAGTGGGAAGCTAATTTTTAATGGTTTTTTTTTGTAAATGTGATACGGTAAAGTCTTTTTCTCCAAAACCTCAAGCAATAAAAAAGCATGGAATAGAATGTGCTTTGTTACCATTACCTCCCCTTCCTACAAAACAAAGCAAAAAAAAAAAAAAAGCCCATCCAGCCAAGCGAATCCAAACATGAAAACCTCAGACTTTGGGCTTATTTAAATTTTCAAAGTAATCTTAAAAAAAAGAAAGAGGCTCTGCTTTCCTTTACCCCAAAAATATAATGCAATCACGCTAAGGGAGGAGAAATTCCCTTGGCCATACACCTGGTTTGTTTTTACGCCCGGTGCTGTGGTTAGATGGTTGTCTAAATAAACAGAGATTAGGTGGAGGGCTTTATCTCAAAGCTGGCACTGGTTATCACACTGCTTCCTCCCACTCCCTCCCTCTGATTGTGAGTTGTATAAGAAGACTTAGCAAGCATAACTTAGAGCCGATAACCTTTGAATGTTAGTTCAAGGAAGCTGTGCCATAGTAACAACAACAAAAAGAGAAATTATGCAAACTCTGTCACAGACTGTTCAAACAACTGGCAATTTGACCCTAATTCTGATTTAAAAGAAAAAGTATTTGGGAAGTTGATTTTTTTTTTTTTT
>WEIU01007026.1:680648-705727 GCA_013389925.1 Aegithalos caudatus
TACTTTTTGAGTGCAGAAACCCCTGTTATTCTTTAGGAGGCCAGAATGTGTGAGGATCTAGGACTGGGCTGCTATAAATTCAAGCTCTGTTCTTAGACTACACCATGCACTGCTTTTGTGATGCAAATGGAAGGCACAAAGTGTCCCTTTGATAATGTGCAGTCAGGAGACAAAAAAAGCATTCACTGCAACAGTAAAACTAATTCATAAAGCTGGGAGACAATAGGAAAGCATTATGGATATTAAAAAAAAAAATTGTAATTTCTCATAGATCAAGTTGATCATTAATGTAAACAGTTCAAATGCCAGACAGAAGGAAGTTGGGGAAGGGGAGAGACTCAAATGGCTTTGCTGCCACCTTAGCTAACCCTGGACAAGTTTGGATAAAGCAGGAATTTAGAGTTCAGCATAAAGCCAATGTACAGTTTGCCACAGGAGGGCTGATCCTTGGGTTTTTTTTTTTCTGGATACTGAGCTAGGCTGGGTTTCCCTTCAGAAACAAGAAGGAGGGGAGGCACTGCTCTTGATGCCTGGTTACAGATAAGAGAAAAGTCTGTCCTGGCATCCAGCATTTGCTGCCTGGGGTTGAAAATTTGAGGAAAGGGGAGTACATTTGGGCAAGATGTGGCGTTAAGAGACAAGCTTGGATGCTTTCCATCTGTACCTAATGGAGACTTTACCCACCATCTGTAGTCAAAGGTGATTTTTAAAAACAATCTTACTGTTTTGCTGAAAATGCTCTCAAGCTGCATTAAAAAATGGGCTTTTATTAAGACTCCTGCTTGCTAAATACCATTCATAAAACAGTGATGAGAAAATATGATGGAAAGTTAAATTTTTCTCTCTGTCACTTTGATTTCTTTGTTACTGCTAAAATGACTGCTCTGACTCATATTTTGCATAGTTATTTTTACCTTTTCAAATGTTCCTTAACTGTTCATATTACCCTGGGCAAATCCCCCAGGGATAATTTTCATTTGCATGCAGACTTTGATGGTGTTATTAAGCAATCACTTTCTGTACTAAGTCATTATTAAAAGTAATACCACAGAGCCTCAAAAACACATTAATGGTGCCAAACAATCCACATTTCAGTGCTAGATTTATGGAAAGGGAAAAGCACAGGGTCTCATATCATTTGGTGGATGCTGCTCTTTAGCTCTGCAGCAGCAGCAGCAGGCTTGATCAGAGAATATCAGAGCCAAAATCAGAGCCCTTATATGTTGTCAGCCTTATTTCTTTAAATGCCCTTTTTTATTTTGGGTGGGTTTTTTTTGGTGGTTTTGTTTTGGTTTTTTTTTTAACCTGCCTGCTTCCTACTTGTTTTTCCCCTTGGATTTACCCTTTCCCTCTGGCCTTGGCAAGGAAACCTGTCTGGTATACACGAGCTGGGCTGGTTCTGGGAAGGAGGGTCAGCCTTCCCATCTGTAATCACCATTTTATGGCTTTCACTGGAGGTGTTAATGCAGATCAAATGGAAAACAGTCCAGCATGAGTGTTACAGCTTCTCCTGCTGCCCTGCATAGGCTCCCAATCGTTAATTCTGATTATAAGACCTAAATTCTGTTTGCTCTCCTAATGCGTTGCTGCTCTCCCGGTGGTCCGGAGTCTCTTTTCTCCAATTCCCATCTTGATCAATTGTTTGCAAATAATTAAGCTTTTAAGAGATAATGGTAGGAGCTAATGTACACAGCAAAGTGAAGGTCTCAAGTCACTGTTTATTGAACAGTTTGCCTTGATATCCCAAAGTGATCCAGGGTGATAGGTGGACTTGTCAGCTGGAGTCACTGCAGGGTTTTCTAGTCATTCTTCCCTTATGTATTTAGTAAAATTATTACAAGTTGGAAGGGACCCATAAAGATCAAATCCAACTTTCTCCTCCTCACAAGACTACCTTAAACTTAACCATTTTTCTCAGATGAGTTTTATACATATTTGTACAAATATAATCTCTATACACCTATATATATATATATATATCTCCATATTTATGTGCATTTGCCTGTATTCATTCAAACAGCCATTAGAACATTTTCAGAAGACACTGGTCATTCATGGGTTGGTGAAGTAAAGACCAACAGCAGCAATTTTGATGGAATTTCCTATTTCTCCATGAAATGGCAGTTCTCAGGGTTTCCCTCTTGCTCTCTGCTGCAATGTGATGTCTGCCTTTGCCTGTAGCACAGACCTCCCAAGCCCTGTGGGTGGGAATGCAACAGGGATGTTTTTATAGCAGCCTGGCCTGTGGCAAGCTGATTCTTTGTCAAATCATTTCTATTATTTGATTTTATTTTTAGTCCTCAAAGGAATGACCTGTATGATCCACGGGAAGCTTATGTAATAATGTTGCTCAGTGTTTAAGATTACTTTAAACCACATGGAATCAGAGTGAAAAAGCCTGCTGCATTGTGACCCTTTTAGCTAAGAGGGATTAGCTGTGTGAAATCCCAGGCTGTCATGTGATTATGGCAATTACAGATTTATCATGAAATTAAAAAAGTTTATGCTGTGCTAGGATGTGGAAAAAAAAAAAAAAATCAGATGACCTTAGACATAACCACAATTTGAAGAATTTGTAGTTTGGGACTTTTAAAGCAATTATTTTTACAGTGACAATATTATTCTGATGGTTAATTTTATCCAGTCTTGTCTATTAAAAAAAAAAAAAANTGCTTCCTACTTGTTTTTCCCCTTGGATTTACCCTTTCCCTCTGGCCTTGGCAAGGAAACCTGTCTGGTATACACGAGCTGGGCTGGTTCTGGGAAGGAGGGTCAGCCTTCCCATCTGTAATCACCATTTTATGGCTTTCACTGGAGGTGTTAATGCAGATCAAATGGAAAACAGTCCAGCATGAGTGTTACAGCTTCTCCTGCTGCCCTGCATAGGCTCCCAATCGTTAATTCTGATTATAAGACCTAAATTCTGTTTGCTCTCCTAATGCGTTGCTGCTCTCCCGGTGGTCCGGAGTCTCTTTTCTCCAATTCCCATCTTGATCAATTGTTTGCAAATAATTAAGCTTTTAAGAGATAATGGTAGGAGCTAATGTACACAGCAAAGTGAAGGTCTCAAGTCACTGTTTATTGAACAGTTTGCCTTGATATCCCAAAGTGATCCAGGGTGATAGGTGGACTTGTCAGCTGGAGTCACTGCAGGGTTTTCTAGTCATTCTTCCCTTATGTATTTAGTAAAATTATTACAAGTTGGAAGGGACCCATAAAGATCAAATCCAACTTTCTCCTCCTCACAAGACTACCTTAAACTTAACCATTTTTCTCAGATGAGTTTTATACATATTTGTACAAATATAATCTCTATACACCTATATATATATATATATATCTCCATATTTATGTGCATTTGCCTGTATTCATTCAAACAGCCATTAGAACATTTTCAGAAGACACTGGTCATTCATGGGTTGGTGAAGTAAAGACCAACAGCAGCAATTTTGATGGAATTTCCTATTTCTCCATGAAATGGCAGTTCTCAGGGTTTCCCTCTTGCTCTCTGCTGCAATGTGATGTCTGCCTTTGCCTGTAGCACAGACCTCCCAAGCCCTGTGGGTGGGAATGCAACAGGGATGTTTTTATAGCAGCCTGGCCTGTGGCAAGCTGATTCTTTGTCAAATCATTTCTATTATTTGATTTTATTTTTAGTCCTCAAAGGAATGACCTGTATGATCCACGGGAAGCTTATGTAATAATGTTGCTCAGTGTTTAAGATTACTTTAAACCACATGGAATCAGAGTGAAAAAGCCTGCTGCATTGTGACCCTTTTAGCTAAGAGGGATTAGCTGTGTGAAATCCCAGGCTGTCATGTGATTATGGCAATTACAGATTTATCATGAAATTAAAAAAGTTTATGCTGTGCTAGGATGTGGAAAAAAAAAAAAAAATCAGATGACCTTAGACATAACCACAATTTGAAGAATTTGTAGTTTGGGACTTTTAAAGCAATTATTTTTACAGTGACAATATTATTCTGATGGTTAATTTTATCCAGTCTTGTCTATTAAAAAAAAAAAAAATGTCCAGAACAATTGAAAATTGCTTAATGGAGACAGACTTCTCAATTCCAATAGCTAGAGGCTGTCTAGTAATTATTGCTTGCTGCATGAAATTAGACACAGTTTGTTCAATTACTTAAAATTAGATCACATGTAAGGTGGCAAAGCAAAATAAGAAAAAAAAAAAAAGAATAATTCTGTCCTGGCTTGATAGCAAAGTAATGAAATGAGAAGTGGTCTGTAAAGATGAAAATGTTACAAATCATCTCTGTAGGGTTTGGGGATTGTTGAAGGGAAGAAAAATGTTGTGTTCAGATAGATGGACATAAGCATGACTGCTGTGGATGAATGTGTGCAGAAGGCAGATGGTAAAATACATGCTATGTTTTTGCATGTGTAAAATGCAAATTGCCCATAAAAAAAGGAGTCAAATCCCCTTCCCCCTGTTCTTCACTTTACAATTCTGGAGCTGTTTCATGCACACACAGAAAATACAAGGGATGCTTTACAGGTGTGCAGGTCATCCATGGGCTTCCTGTCAAGGGGGCAGTGATTTTAAAAGAATTGAGAATTCCTCAGCATTTTTGGGTGAAAAAAGATAAAAAGTCTCTTCTGGAGATGATGGCCATGGTGGTGGGCTTTGGAATGGATGTGTTGAGTTAAGAGAAGTTGCTGGAGTTAGAACAAAAATCTCTTTTTGGTAATGTGAGGTGATACATAGCCATGAGAAGTCAGGCTGTGGTGTTTACAGGAATATGTAAAATCTGCTAAGTAGCTATAACACCAATAAGATTGTGGGATTTTATGAGGTTTTAAATTCTTATGCTTCACAAGGTTTCAGTTTATGTCTCATGTAATATTACACTGAAGAATACATCTGGAGAATAAAGCAATATTTGAGGGGAGAGAAAAAAAAGGATGAAAGTGTAACAGTAAATATTTTGTGACAGTCAACTGGTAAATAGTGTTGGGATAGGACTAACCAGTTATATCAAGTGATCTTCTCTGAAATGCTCTTAGGCACCTTGCAGCAGTGCAGGTGTGAATCAGACAGGTACTGACACTCAGGCATCCAGGTCAGGAGCTGAAGCAATTCCTCAAAACAGGACTTTTCCTTAAAACATTTACAGTATTTGGCCATTTCCTTTTGGGGCAGTTTTTGCATAGATGGGAAGGACAGAAGTGGTGTTTCTACATTTCAGGCTTGGCTGTGGTTTTTTTTTTTTTTTTGCTGTTGTTTTTTTAAGCAATCTGTATTCATGCAGAAGCGAATTTTCTGAGAAAGCAAATCAAGTTCTCACAAGAAACTTATGATTGAATTATAACATTAACTTCAATTAAAGGAGTATTTATTTTCTGTCTCTTAGGATTAGCAGAGCACAGCTATGCTAATGTCAGGCAAAAATGTGCTGATTGTTGACCTTGCATTGGCCTGTGTTCAACACACAGGCATTTGTTTATGTTCAGGATGCTGATCTTATTTGCAAATTATTTTGGGACACTGGCAAGTTTTGCCTTCACTGTTTCAGAAAGCATCAGTGTGCTTTAGCTTTACAGAGAAGTGCTTTATCACATTCTTTGTTGTTCTGTTAAAAACCAAAGTAAAAAGAGAGAGAAAAAAATAGATTATTTGACTCTAATCTGTCATTAGAGACAAGTACAAAAAATGTTCAGCTAATGCAACAAATATCCTTCTCAAGTATCAAGGTACTGTCAGTATCCTAAGCAGTTATTTCTCCACTTCACTAATCTTTATAATTGGCTTGTCTTTTACTGCCATTAATTAAGTGATGTAGTAGCCCATTAATAATTATAAAAGAGTGACACACCTCAGCATTTTCACCTTTCAATAATAGATGTCATGCTTCTGTTTTGATTTGGTTTGTTGTTTTTTTTTTTTAATTTAAAATTAAAAAGGAGGCTGAAAAAGCACATTTTTTTAAACATTTGTATTTATTTTGGTGTCTTATAGCACCCTTACCCTTCAGAAGAGCAGAAAAAGCAGTTGGCACAAGACACAGGGCTCACTATACTTCAAGTGAACAATTGGTAAGTAATTTTATTCAGTGTTTCTGTATGGCCACTGGGCCCCCTCTGGCTATTCCTTTGTGGTTTTTTGGGACACACCTTCCCCAAGAGTTCATTGATGCAAAAAAAACCCCAAAACTGAGTGGTTTCAGGTGGTAGAAAGTATGAAGTTTGCTACTGTATTTTATTTTTCCTTCATTTGGGGAGATCTCAGTGTCTTCACATTTGATACCAGTTCTCTTTCTGGCTGGGGATGTTTGCTCTTCAATAGGAAGGCACATCCATTTGTAGAATATTGGTCTTGGAGGAGGCTCAGATGCTGGGGCAAAAAAAAAAAGGGAAAATTGGTCCCATTTTCTGCTGGTCACATTGTTATTTGGGGCTGCTTTTTGTAGAGTTGTTAGAGGGGTTTTTCTTTTTCATGTTCTTGTATCTCTTTATCAGTTTGTTTCCAAAATCCAGTTTATGAATAAACTTTGATGACAAATCTGGTTCTTTGCTGCTGAAGTAGAGTGTGGAGCAATTTTATTTATTTGCTCCAGCTAAGGGTTGGTGGAGCCCTTGCTCTGTTGTAGTAGTGATTTGTTTGAAGTCTGGATCTGTGCTGTTTCTGCAGTGGATTTTGGGTTGCAAACTGTTCAGGGTGTGATGAAGGCAACCAGTGAAAATCACTCCTGATTTAAGTATCAGACAGCAACAAACCTCTTTGAAAAAATTTGATTTATTGCCCTTTGGTACTGCATCAAAATGTGGGTTCCTCCCACTATCCCAGAACAAGTGTCATACTCAAAGTGTATTGCAATCTAATACCTTGTAAAACTAAGTGTATCTAATTAATTGTCCTAATATTTTTAGATTAGTGTTTATGATGGGAAACCTTATCCTCTTTGAAGTAATACCCAGAAAATGGGCAAGGCAAACAGCAAGCCTGCTGTGGGAAAAGGAATGCCAGTTTGCAGACAAAAGTTGTGTGGGGTTTGTTTTTTTTCCCCTGTTCAATAAGTGTCAGAGATTAATATTACTGAAGCTCTGATTACATGGGCTAATCCATTTTAGTGAATAAATTTGGTCTTGATGTCCATTGCACCTACATTAACAAACCCTCCCCTCTTAGAGAGCGTAGGAGCCTATGGGAGAGATTTCAGATATATTAAACCCCATTACAGAAAATGTAATTTCTGTCAATATAATCCCATGTATTCTTCAATTTAGTACTTTAGAGATAACAAGCTACTTACAATATATTTGCCTTTGGAGGATTAATTTACAAAGTGCACTATCTGGGAGAGGCAGGCGGGCTCACATAAGCAGAGCTTGTAAGGGTTATCAATTTCTGTGACCCCCACAGCAGCCCTGGGAGATCAATTTTTTGAAGCCCTTTAAGATGCTGAATAAAGGAAAATGCCAAATACTTAGTGTGTATGAAGTATGCTCCCAACATACTTGCTTGAAAGTGGAGGAATATAAAATGCAGAAAACATAAAATTTATGTGTTATAAGGTAGTGTGACCCACAGTATTTTGGCTCAGCCAGAAAAAAAATGAGTTTTTGCTTCAACTTCACATCCTCCAGCCTCCATCCAGGTTTATATGGTTGTCCTACAGTTTAGCAATGGGTGCTTTTTGGCCCACTGGGAAGCTGTGGATGCTCATCAGGATCTTGTTTAAGGATGGGATGGAGAATGGGTTGATTCAATGTGGGCAGATGTGTCAGTTTGGGATGGTTCATCCAAAGAAATTTTTTCAAGATGATGAGCATAGGATGGATTCAACTAAAGCTGGTGGAATTTCTCTAGAGTGACCTTCAGTAGGTTTTCCTTCAGTTTTCTTTCCAGGGTGTTTTTCAGTACCCATCTCCTCAAATATCAGGAGTTTTTTACTTTGGCTTTGTGTCAGGTGTGTTCTTATAAGTTCCTTATGTGCAAGGAGAAAAAAGAGTACAAAAATACATTATAACTGAAGTCTTGTGGATGTAGGGCAGGCTTTCTCTGCTTGAACTAATTCAGTAATTCTGCTGTGGTGTTACAATTGTATAAATTATTGAGACAATTCCCCTTCTCTCCCCTGAGGCACAAGGATTTAACTCTCTAGAGGCAGTGGGGCTTTCCTAAATCACAGGTGGTGGGCAGAGATGCCAAAATATGGCAATTCAGCTCCTGGTTTTTGTAATGGGTGCTCAGGAAAAATGAATCTGTGAAGTTGTTGCTGTGTGCAGGTTGCATGGGAAATACCCAGGCATGAGGTGAGCTTCTGATCCCCTCCCAAATCCTGGGGGCTATGGAGCAACCTTCCCAAACATTTTGCTGGATCCCATTTTCTTCTAAGGCAATGTGCAGAAGAACCTCTTCCTTACCTAAATGTTTTGCTGCAGGGAAGAGCTAACATATAATTTCTGGTTGGGTTTGCCTTTCTTAAGCAGGCTCATAAGTCATTCAGCCACAACTCCCTCCCCCCCAAAAAATAAAAAAAAATTGCCTTCCTCCTTAGATTCTTCCAAACTTGTTAACACACATGTACATTTTTGTATTAATGATGAGTCATTGTAAATCACTGTTGCAGAGATTAAATAAAATGCTGAAGGGCAGGCTGGGTGCAGATCAGTCATAAATTATTGGCAGCAACACAGCATGTGGGAATACATGAAATGTGCATGAAAAACATAAACTCATGTCTGGTAGCATGGTCGTTAGCCCAGACTGGGAATGCTGGATTTTCTGGCTGGAATTAGAAGTTTGCCACAGACCAGTCAGTGAAGAGAACATTTGTTTTCTGCAGATTGAAAGCATTTAAGCAAAAAAAAAAAAAAATTGTCATATTTTGAATGCCTTTCCAGTATGTGCTGGTTGCATAGCTCAGTTCTCTGCCATAACGAAAAAAGTTTAGATTTTCACATGTGGACTGCCCTGGTGTTGGGGCTCCCCAGGCTGATGCACACAACCCCTGCTGATGGTGGAGGAGTCACAGGAACGGGGTGCTGATGTGAGATGTGCCAGAAAATATATCTGTGAAGGGTACACATCTTTAAAAGTACCACAATCCTTTTACCATGACCCTTTTCATTGGGTTGTTCTCTTTTATTTTTTTTTTTTAAGTCATGCAATAATCCACACAGAGGTTTTTCCCTTTTTCTTTTTCCCCCACATGACAACTTTGCTTGGGAATCACCAGTGTTGCCTCCTAGGACCATCTTTTTGCCTCAGTCAGATGTTTCTGTTCTGGAGAGAGAGGAGCCCTTACCCTGTTGCAAAATAAAAATAAATCAGTGGAAGGTAGGAAGATAGCAGAGTTCAAATGTCCTTAGTCTAAATGAACCATCCAGGTCTCTGCTGTATCAGTTGTTTAACCCCACAGCAGTTTAGGGTTCCAAGCACTGGAATATGAACAAGAAGGGGCACTTGTATGATGCCTGTATGGACATGGTGGAGACCTGAACAGGTACAGGTTAATAAAGTGCTTTTCCCAGGTGATAAAAACAATGAATTGAAATATCCAGGTGTGATCCAATCACTTCTTAGCTCAGCTGAGAGCCAGCCAGGCTGTATTGAACAATCCATATGGTTTTCTTGTTTACCACATCCCAGCTGAATCCCTTCCCATTAAGAGCTAATGGTAAATAATTACTGGTGGTAGTCTAGGAAGAGGAGAGAGCAGTTCTAATCAAGGGCTGCCTTAGGTGTCAGATGCTTGTTTATGTTTTAGAAAAGTCTTTCTGCACACAGATAATGTTTGTATACTTGTAGAATAATGTGCCTATATAACCTCCCTATATGTGCATGTCTGTACGTGACTGTCTCCCTAAATAGTGCTGCATAAAAATGATCCCAAATAAAATAAATAAATTGAGAATTCAAATCCTTAAAGCTCCAGCCTTTATTAGGTGTTTCCATTCTGCTTTTTTTTCCAAATACCCTTGTGCTATCTAGGGCACAGCCCAGACAATGCTGGAGCAGCTAGTCAATATTTTATCTTGCCCTCATTCTTCTGTGCTTCATTTGTTGAGCTGTATTCAAACCGTGCTTGAAGATGGAATTAATAATTACTGCTGGGCTTTCCTATGGCACTTACTGCTGTAATATCCAAGTCCTTCCCTGACCTCCACGTGCATAGATATGCATAAAAGGTTGTGGGTCTGCATGGTATTTTTGCAGTTACCCTGCAAAGAGAAAGAAAAGTGCAGGAGAGAAGTGAGGAATCAGTAACTTGTGGTGAAAGTTTTGGGTTCAGTGATTTACTCAGCAGCTCTCAATCAGTCCAAGGAAGCAGCAGGGCTGAATCCTCTTCTCCAGTGCAGCATTTGGCTGGATGAACCAGGACTGGCTTGCTTTCCTTCCTGCCTTAGTCATTCAACTTTGTCTAAGTTTGTTACTTGTAGAAATAGATCTTTTATTTTATAATGCCCTGGCTTGTTCCTATAACATACCAATTGTCATTGGGATGCTTGAGGCATTGAGTCCTGTCAAAAATGGTAGCATGAGCTGGTAACTGAGCTGTAATGAAGTACATTAAATACAAGGGTGCAAATAATTCTAGTAGTTGTCCTAACTCTTGGTTTGTGGTGTCCTAACTCTTGAGTTCTTGATTTTATATTCTTGGCTTCTTTAAATCTCAGTTTTGTATATAATTTCCCAGGCTTGCAAAAAACCTCAAAACAAATGCCAACCAAACACATTGGGAAAAAATTATCAAATAATGTAGTCAAAAAAATTTCCCCTTATCTTATTCTTGGAGTCAGATGAAGTGGATTTTACTGAAACCTTGTAAGAAAGACATTTCAAAAAGGCTCCAAGACCAACCCAAAGATGACTGTGGAAAATCAGAGATGGACTTGGGATAGGAAGACCTCACCACCTTAGTGTATATAGCACAGAGCACACAGACTGACAGAAATCACTTCTCACTCTTTTAGTCCCCTCACAACTCTCCTCCAGCAGGAAATTTTCCTTCTGCATCCACTGGGGAGGAAGAGCTTTGCCACAGCAAGGGACAGGCAGAGTTCAGTGGTGGGGACAGGAGGATTCTGCACTTCTCAGGGGGCAGAGCTCCCCAAAACCCAGCCCATGCATGGGGAGCACCACTGGGGAAAGGTTTCCTCTCCATCTGCTGCTCCTGGCCTGCAGATGGTGGGGCTGTGGATGGAGAACATGGGGGGGATGCAGGCTGGGAGATGCAGATGGAGAAAGATGCAGAAAAGCCCCTGCCTGCCCCTCCACAAAGAGAAATTCCTGCACAACTCTCCACCTCTTGGGAAACAGTCTCAAGCCCCTCTTTTTCCCTCTGTGGCTTTTATATCATCACATGCCAGGGGTTTGGAAGCCTGAACCATCCCTAAATCCAGCTGATGACGTTGCCTGGTGGTCCCTATGTGCTCAGCCCCATTCCAGACCCCTGGAAAGGATGGAGCAGCTCCTTCCTGGGGCTGGGAATTTAACTTAGACATCATCTTTGCTCAATTCCTCCTCTGAGGGTGATATTCACCCTGAGCAAAAGGCCAGCACATGACCAGTGCACCACTTTAGTCCCACTTAAGCACTATTTTTAGGGTGTAAGTGGGGGAGGAGGCCAGCATAGCAAAAGCAGGTGCTGGTCCTATATGCAGGGTTGGATTTTTCAGCCCCTGGTGCCTAACAAGTTGTAGAGTACAATAAAAAAGAGGGAAGGTGCTTGGTTTGCTGGGCACACAGCACAGAGGGAGTTTTGGTCCTTGGAGAATAAAATATCTGCTTATTTTCAGATGTGTCTGTTGCTGCTTTTGTTGCAGTAAACAGATTAAATGAGAAAAGGTCAAGATGCAATTTGAATCTGTGTAAGAACATAACAAATACTTTTTTTCAGTAATCAGATATTGTAAATACAAGTACTTATTTGCTTGTAAATGTTAAAACAGTCACATATTATCCTCTCAACTTCAGCAATACGAACTTAACCATCAGATTTTGGAGAAAATTTGCTTTTCTCCTCTTTGTGATTCTAGAATATGCATACAGTTGTTATTCAAACAGCATTTTGTTAATGGGAATACATGCAAAAGCAGGAAAAAAATAGGAATAAGAAAGAATATATATTTTGGGTTTGATATATAATACAAATAAATACTATTTGATGTTCCAGAGAATAAGACTGTAGGTGTTTGCAGTGTGAAAATCATCCCCCTCCAAGAAAACACCCTCAGAACACCAAGAAAACTATTTAAAAAGTATCTTGCTGGGTGAATTGTTACCTCTTTTGAGCAGTTCAGGACGTGTGTGGTAAATTAGCTGCTCTAAACCTACCATGTGCCGGATTTTTCAAGCAGATTTTTGCATTTATGTTTTCACTAAGTCTTAGCTAATTGTTATGCCTTTCACCTTGAATGCCAATTGTAATAATAATATTACATCTGTAGCCTATTTCTCTGTTCTTAAATTACAGCAATCAGGAATACTCACTAGGTAAAATCCTGTGTAGTTACTCATAAGAAAATATTGAAATCAGATGAAAAAATAATGTTTAGCTTGCATATTGCCTTAGACAGCCCTGGAGAGATGCCAGGCAGCCAAGGTATTATTAGAAAAGCTGAGCAAATAGCTTACAGGGGGCAGAGCTGTGAATGTAGAGCCATCAGGTACTGGCAGATCACTGGATTTTAGGCTGGAATTTCCTTTTTTTAGTTCAGCAAAGCCATTTAAAAGTACAGCAAACATCTGGGCTTTGGGTTTGGTGAGTGGATTTAAGGAGAAGTGGTACGGTTTTGCTGTGGGTGTTTTTCCAAAGGAGTCAAAGTGCTCAGAGGAGGTGAGTAAAGAGTTTTCCTGGGAAAATTCTCCCCCTTGGCCTCCAGGACTTCAGGTGGAAGATGGATATCTAATAGACCCCAAGTTTCTTGTTCAATCCAGAATTGTCAGTCTCCAAACTCCCCAAACTGCCCCAAAACAAGGATCATCCCATTCAGGAGCACCAAGGAAAGATGTTTCTAAGCATTGCTTTGACAGCCCCTGTGTTCAGACTGGGGAAAACCAGCAAAGGAAACATCACTTATTTCAAAAGCAAATGTGAAATCATTTTGCCCAAGCTAAAAGACTAATTAGTGACACCCTGAGCACTGAGCAAAAAAAAAAAGAAGCCCCAAAACCTGGCATTGTTTTGGTCACATAGGTGCTTTTTTGAGAGGAAATAACTTTGGTTCCCACTGCAGAGCACAAGACAGTGTAAACAGAGTTTACCTGCCAATAGTCCTGAATAGCAAAAGGTTAATATGCAGCCAAGAAAAAAAAACCAAACAAACAACTCTTTTCCCTCTTCTGAGATGGTCTTGTGCTCAACAAACTTTTTTTTTTTTTAATTGGTGCATTAATGTTTTGTAACAAATGTGATGTCAGGAGCCAGGGAAATAAGGTGAAATAGCACCATGCAAACATTTGCCTCTTGCTCTTTTCTCCTCACCTGCTCTAGCTTTGCTCTGCAGGATCAGGGTAGGGGTCAGAATGCTTTGCTTGCTTGCTTCTTATTTAAAAATACTGAGATTCAGGAGTGCATATCTCAAAACAAGAGTTTGGCTTTAAAAAAATGCCCATTCAGGACACGATTGTGTTGTGGAAATGCTGCATTGGAAGCAAGGGGAAAGCTTTGCACTGTAAATACAGCTCTCAGGTCTTGGTTTCTTTTTAGTGCAAGAGATGTCCTTGATATATATATTATTAAAAAAAACCCCAACAAATTATATGCCCTCAGTTTATGGAAAAAAAAAAAAAAAAGAAGGGGAGAGTAATGGCTTGTCATTGCTTTGCAAGTCAGGCTTTGGTCTATTTTTGTCCTAGCTATCTGAAGTGTGTTTACATATAGTTTGCCTTTCTGGTATTTTGTGCTTGCACAGACCTGATCTCCACCTATTTTGTGTCAACAGTTGCTGAGATTGGTGTGGAGTGATTAAGCATCACAACCTGAAACAGCAGCACGTGGAGAGAGGTGCCCTCAGAGACCCTCTCTGCACTCAAATCAGGCTCTTGCTCCAGGCTGCACCTGCAGAAAACAAACTGCCAGCTTCCAAACTCAGCCTGAAAGACTAAAAAATGGGGCAAACCTTGCCATCTTCTTGGTTAAATCGATTTTTCTCTTCTCAGAAATGAGGCACAGCCAGAGGGGCAGGGTGAGGACATGCTTTCCAGGGCGTGTGTTTTGCCCTGCCTACCCTGGAATGATTTTGGTGTCAGTGATGCATGGCTGGGCTGCACCAGCCTTAGCACCAACCAGGGTTCTGCCTTTCCTTTGGCTTCTCAAAAGTAAAAGAAATGGCAGCAGATGCTGAAAAAAAATATTGCTTCCACAGTTGTTCAATGAAATCTAGGTCATGTAACAGTTTTGTGGGTTATTTTTTTTTCCTTGCCCAGGCACTGTAGTCCTTGTGTCTTTTTTTTGGCTAAGGATAAAGCTCAGTACCAATAGCTACTTTTGAATTCAGATTTATTCCAGAGATGTCTGACTTCCCACCTGGGTTATAAAGGTGGTTTGTACTGTCTGGGGGCTGATCCCTAAGCTTTCTCTGTCCCCTGCTCTCACAAATTCTTTTAATCTTTGACACTCCTCTGACTTCCCCTGTGTGTGTTTTGTTGGTGTTGTTTTCCGAGGGTGTCTTTTCTTCTGCCCTGAATATAATGCTGTCAGTAGTGGGATTATAAGCAAAATGAATCACTTCACTTAATGGGAAATTATGTTTAGATAAAGTAGATTACAAAGTAGGCTATTAGTAGTGGTTAGAAAACAATGTTTTGAAGTGGGATGTCTTGGGGCACGGAGGGTTTGTTCAGAAGTGTGGGGTTGTTTTTCAGGTTGGCTGTGACTCAGAGTTGTATCTTTTGTGGTTTCTGGGGAGAAGAAAAAAAAAAAAAGAAAAAGAAAAAAAGAATTCAAACCAGTTTTTCAGGTGCCCACATCACACAAAACACATCAGTGTGCCTGTATCTGTTGTCTTGATTGTGGTGGGGAAGACACAACCACAGGAATAAAGCTTCCCTCAACACCCCAAACCAGTGCCTTGGGGTATAGACCAGAGTGATGTCAAAGCCAATTTCATGTGCAAAACACAGGCCCCATGTAGGACTTGAGCAGATTTTTTCTTCTGGAGGGGCCCTGAGAGTGTTTTCTCCCAAAAAAACTTGTCAAGGGTTTGAGTTTGGCCACCTTGGGCTTGCTTCTCCTTTCCCTGCAGGCTGCAGGAGCTGCTGTGGGGTGACTGGGTGTGGAGTTATTCCATACTCCTTCATTACCTTTTGGGGATGAGGAGGGGGAAGGGATCCATCCAGGAGCATAGACAGGTCCTTTCTCACACCCTTTCAGTGAGAGGGAACATATTTAAACCAGCAGTCAGATGTGGGAGCAGCCTCTCTTCTTTTCCTTGAGTTGGAGTGCGAGGCACAGCTTCCAACTCCTGTGCTGGATGTGGGGTGGGGAGGGAGGGGACAGAGGAAAAGCTGTTTGGACAAGGCTCACAATCTGCTTTGTGGAAAAACCTTGGACCTCAAGGAGAAACCTCTGTGTTTTTGGAACACTTGTATGGCATGAGAAAGCTCAGAGATCATGCAGGCACTTCTCACAAGCCATGTGTTCCCCTAAAAAAGGGGCTATGCTGAGTAGATGGAGGACATTAAATTGCTGAAATGGGGAGGAATGTTTTCAAAGAAATAGCCAGTATTTTACTGTCAGCTCTCACCCATTCCCATCTTAATTCCTGCCATCAAATGGGGCTTGGTTTGTGGGTTTGATGTGATCTGCTGAAGGAAAGCTGCTGGGTTGCACTGCTGGCGTGCGCCACATCAAGACCCAAATTACAGAGCCCAGAGAAGCTCTCCTGAAGGATCAGATGGGAAATTGATGTTCAGACCCTTCTCAGAGCTGTGCAAAAAAAAACCCCACAGAGCTGGGAGATGTGCATCTCAGCCTGGGCTGCTCTCAGAGCTCTCAGAGAGCCTGCACACCCTCTGTTACAAGTGTTTTTGTGGGAGGCAAGATTCTGTCTGCCAGCACGTCGTGTACCCAGCCACAGCTCTTTGTGGGGGCCAGTGCTGTCCCAGGCAGGAGTAAGAGCAGCCCTAGTGCTGCTCTCTACTACATGAATCCTTGCCATATTCCTTAAAGGCTAATTGTGGCACATGGAGATCAGCAGAGTACAGCTGCGCTGGGATTTAGGAGCAGGGAAGAGACGGGAGGTCAGCTCCGCTGGCTCTTTGCCATGTAAAGATTTCCCCTTACATCATCTGGCTGCTGAGGGCGAGTTTACATCTGCCTTGCACCCCTGAGGGAATTGTGGTGTCAGGGAATGAGGTTGCTGAGAGTTCTCCCCAGTGCAGCCAAGACCTGCAACGCTGCTCTGGCTCCCTGGCATCGTCGGGGAGACGCCTGGATGCTGGATCTGGATTTTTTCACTGGAGACGTTCCCCTGCTGGCTGAGATTTTTTTTGGGGGGGTATATGGGTGGGAGGGGGAGGAGGAGGAGAGCATACCAGAAAGGCCAGGAGCATCTCACCTGTGATGCAGAAGAGCCTGTCTCCAGGGAGCCCTTCCCTAGGCACAATGGCTCTTCACTCCTCCCCAGAAAATCCCTTCCATAATTTTCATTCAGAACCAGCCAGATAAATAGAAATAAGCCTTAGCTCCACTCCTACTGGAGAACAGGCAAAATAAGATAAGAAACCCACAATGAGCCCTGCAGAGAGATGGAGATAAGGGAGCTTTGGGGCCAAGGGCGCCAACCATCCCTACTGTGTCCAGAGGACACCACCAGGCTCACTGCTACCCCAAGGCACTCAACCACGTCTGCATTTTGTCCCTTGGGGCTGCTGCTGATAGGACAAGGGGTGGGGGGGCTTTAAATGCACAGAGGGTAGGCTCAGATTCAATATTAGGAAGAAATTTTTCCCCATGAGGGTGGTGAGGCACTGTAAGAGCTGCCAAGCTCCCAAAGCTTAAAGGCTGGGGAGAAGGGGAGGTGGCCAAAGGTAGAGCTGGTGCGTGCTGGGCCAGCCAAAATGTAGGGCATAGCCAGCTCTGTTATGAGGAGCACATACCTGATCTCATCTCTCTGCTTTCTATTTTTGCCCTGGATGTGCTGCTGGCTGCATTAGCAGACTTGGCTTGGGGAGAGATTCGATAGCACACTCCTGCTTGAGAGCAACTTTTTCTGAATGCACAACATGAATCCATTGGTGGGGTCACATAGTAATGCTTGAAGTCAGAAGCTATTTTTAAAACTAAATTGCAGCACCACACATGGCTTTCATTAGTGCTTTACATCAAATTTGTCAGCTAATTAGTGGTTTTTCATCACTGGTTTTTTTTTTTTTTTTTTTTTTTGCATAGTATTTTATTTAATTCGCTCTGCGGCGTTGTCTTGCGACAGCCCTCAGCCCTGTGTGTAGAGTCCTTGGCACTGGTGCCCTGCCAGCAGAGTGGGGAGGAAGAGGAGAGCTTGCAGGAGATCTTTGTGATGCTCCTCCTGATGGATGGGCTCTCTGTGTTTGGAGTGTATTCCAATATTACGTGTCTGGAGTGGGCGGCGAGCAGCCCTTGTACTCTCTTCCCTCCCTACCTCCATTTAGTGTTGTAAGTGATGTATTGCAGTCCTGAACTGTCTTTGGTGAGGAGGAGGAGGAGGAGGAGGAGGAGGAGAAACCAAGAAAAGTTGCCAAACATGATTTCATAAGGTTTGACTTTAAATTGGATGAAGTTTCTTGAGTGTCTTGGATTATTTTTATTTTTTTTTTTTCTTTACAAATAAAGGGAGTACAGAGAGCATGGATTGCTAATGACTGGTAGTTACGGGTCATTAAGCTCACTAACTGACTTCAGGATCAGAACTTTCTAATAACAGCAGTAAGCACTCTTTTAACATTTATTCCTCATTTTAGGGATGGGGAGATGTGATTACCATTCGAAAGTCTGCAGTTATTTTTTTCTGTTCATAATTACAGAGGCAGCTTGCTATTTTCAAGGCTGTTTTTAAAACACTTGAAAGTATTCCGTCAAATTATTTCTATGTTGGTGCTTCTTTTTCTTTCCTTTAACTGACTCTTTTAAAAACCTCTGGAAAACAAACAGAGGGGGAAAAAATGAAAATATGTTAAAATAAGGAATAAAGCAGTTACTGAAGTGTAATAATCTTGGTTTATAGCACACTTTCCATTTAAATTGGTTTTATTAGAGATAAACCTGTTAAGCGTTGAGGAATTAAGTGCTGAATAGAGAATGTTGTTTTGCTGCTGGATAAGTGAAGGATCCCACCATGCAGAAAAGAGTGCAACTGGTTTTACAAGTGAATTATTTTGCCAGTTTGAAGTGCCACGTTTACTTTGGCGTCTGTTATTAAAAAATGATGATTTGTTTGTCGTCAGGAGGGACAGTGAGAGGGGCATGAGAGGTTTTAGCACTGGGGTTTGTAGGTAATGTGGGATTTCTCATTCTTCTTACGCCTGGCTTGCTAGAAGGAGCTCAAGGAGAAAATGAGGCAGAGAGATTTTCAGGAATTTCTTGGCTGTGCTGGTGAAACACAGATTTCTGGCATGCAGAGCTTTGGGACAATATTGAGAGGGAGCAGCCTGTGACTCCCAAGTAGCAGAAGTCAGTAATGGTGTGAAACTCTCCTCATTTTGGAGGGCTGGGGGCAGAGGAAAATTCAATAGACCACCAAGCCTCAGCATCTCCTTTCAGACAGCTGGTCCTGGAAAATTTCATCCAAAGGCTGCAAATTGGAAGTCCCCACAATCACTCTGTCGATTCTTGAGCAAAGGTGACTTTGGAAATTCGTGACAGCAGAGGAAGGTCTTGTTTTATTCACTCAACAGAAGCGAAATACAAGGGGAAGGGAGAAAGAACAGATCTGTGCGGAAAATGTCACTTGGGCTGTAACCTGAGCCCCCCGGCGAGCTGCGCCTTTCGGAGGGTTTGGTGACCCTCTGAAAATCCTTGCTCTCTGGCTGCTATTATTGTAGCCAATTTCCAACTAAAATAAGTCTTTTGTCATCACCAGCCATGCAGCCTCTCGCTGAGAAGAAACAAAACTCGTGCGTGGCAGCGAGGGCGGCCGAGCTGGAGGTCAGAGTGCAGAGGGAGATTGCTGCATCCCCGGGGCTGGGGATGGAGCTCACCCGTGGGATCAGCCAAGCACCAACCAGGGAGCCTGCCCATGACCTCTGGAGACAGACCCCAGGCCAGAAGCTTAAGAGAAAACATCCTAGTGAAATGCAAATAGGAGAAAAGAGGGTTTCCTTCTCTTTTCGGGTGATGCAGGTGGAACTGCTGGGGTTTTCTCACTTTTTTGGCAGAAAGTGCAAGCCAGTGTGTCTGGAAAGAACAAGGAAAAGTTGTCTTGAAAAAATGTAGGAAATGCTTCAAAGTTCTGTGTTTGCCCAACTGTTCAAATGTTTTCTCTGTGCCAGATCCTTCCCCTTACAAAGAAAAGAAAAAAAGGCAGCCCAAGGCATCACTTTCCTGAGTGCAACTTGTACACTGAGGGATGTTATGTTGTTGTGCCACTATTGATCCAACTCTTTTGAGGCAAAAAACTCAAACCAAAAAGAAAATCTCCTTCCTCACCAGAGCAAAGATACCACAACTCAGAGCACTGGTGTGGGGAAAAATACTTCATGCAAGCCTTTGAACCCAGTTGGGTCTTTACTCACATCAGTAAGGCTATACATCTGTCTTCAGTTTTATGCTAAATTGTGTTTTGATAATACTCCTTTTCAGTAGTAGTTAGTGTGCAAATGTCTTTTTTAGGTCCTGATTTCTCTGAATTTTTAAAGATTAAAGTGATTTAGAGTGTCTTTCTCTTAAGATAGGTGAATATGAGCATTTGGGAAAAGGGGAAGGGAGATTATTCCTGTTAGCTTTTCTGTTCCATCGTTTTTGCTGATGTTCAAATCAGCCTGGCACTTTGGAAATTCAAAGAGTGATCAAAAGATCCTGGCCCTTCTCTCAAGGAAAAAAAACAAAACTGAGAGCATGAAGAAATTAACCACATGCCCGTATATTTCTGCAGCAACAGCTAATTCGCAGTTTTGCTTGCAAAGAGTTCTCAAATGTGATTTATAAACATCACAGCCTGCATTGTGCTCTCTCAAGGCAAGCTAAGTTAATTGTTTTAATCTGATAGGTTCTTACAAATTCCAGGTTTGGGATGCAGGAAGAAACTTGAAAGTGAATACTTTCTTCTTTTTTTTTTCCCTTTTTTTTTTTTTTTTTTTTAAATGCGTGGTGGTTTGGAGTCTACTATAATGCAAAGTAAAGCGTTGTGTTACAAAGGCAGGGAGGATGGGACAGAAGGTTAAAGGGCATCCTGGAAACAAACAGCTGGACCAGTTTATTTAAACAGATACAAGGATGGGGAGCTGACCTCCGTTTGACTTCTGGTGGGAGGAGCGAGAATGTCATTTTATTACTTTGCCCAGAAGGAAAATGTTCTTGTGTCTGAATTCCCCCCAAAGACATCCAAACACTGAGCTGTTTGGCAGAATTGCTACTTACAGAAAATACTTACATGCATGCGTAGGAAGAAGATAACTGTTAAGTACCTGTGTGTAAAATGTTCTTAAAGCAGATATCCCAAACCACAGCGTGGGGCAAACAGGTGAGATTGTGTTTTACCATAGGCACATCTTGTGGGTAATTATTGCTAAACTCTAGATATGCAGTTCATTCTAGTGTATTAGCATATAAACAATACTATATATATAGTACAGTTTATTATTTTGAGGCACTCCCCCTTCATCTTGAAAAAGTGCTTGAATTTGGAGGAGGAGGAGGAAGAAGAAGTCGTGAAGTTGAGGTTGAACGTGCCTGATGTTGCTCAGCATTTATCTGGGGTAAAAGTTATTTTGGTGACCAGTCACTCTCACAGCTACCCCTCTCCTCCTGCCACATTACCAGGTCCTGGAAGTGGGGCAGAAGGATGGAGTAAACACAGCAAGAGCCTTGCCAGACTCACAAAAAGAAAGGGCTGAGGCACCAGGGGTTTGTGGTGTTGTTTTACTTCCAAGAGTTACTGTGAAAATTGCTTTCTGCAAATGCAGATTACAGATATTAAACAATTTTCTAATTGGTCATGGAGCTAAGGCAGCTAATGGGGAAAAAAAAAAAAAGCAGGGTTTTTTTTTTAATTGCTTATTTCACTTGGTGTTTGTGCTACACCTGTGCTTATAATGAGAAAGGAGAATTAGTCTAACCTTCTGCTCACATGATTCTAATTTTCATGGTTTGTACAAGATAATGATAAACTGATTTGCAACACTGTTTGCTCGAGTTGAGAAGGGGGTGTTTATTGGAAATGTGTAGAAAAATTGATCCAATACTGATGGTGACAAAACATGACCTAGTTCAGGTGTAAGGTTTCCAGACTGGCACATGGGTTTGGTACCTTTGAGCCCGTTCCTTCAAGACAGGTTTGATAAAGACTCAACATCTTGATTAATTTTTGCAGGAGTTTGGGTAAAGGGTGGGGAATGGGAGATAGGAGGAGTCTGAAGTCACTGTGCTGGTCTTTGATGAGGGCAAAAGGAACAGCATGGGGCAGTGGTTTGCTATTCTTCTCCCCTCTGGTGTAGGCAAATGGGTGGGCAGAGCTGATTCCCCTGGAAAGATCCTGGTGGATTTATCTCTGTGGCAGGAGAGCTCCTGCTAAGCCACCCCAAGCAAAGGCAATGAAAACAAGCATCAAGTATTCCTTTGTGGACTCTCCTATCCCGTTTCACAAGTGTGCTGTGGCTTAGCCCACATTCACACTTCTTCCTTTACTAGTAAATATTCTGGCATACAGAATATTTTTATTATTCCTTTTCTCTCTGACAAAGAGCACAAAGCCTGGTTTTGCAGCTTTGTTGTGACTAAGTCTCAGTGAAGACTTTTTCCAAATGGATTTTAAGTAAACTTTTTGCTGAGTGAAATCTCCAGAGAGATTCTTCAAATGGTCTTCATTCAGACAGGTTCCCAGCCATGGTTCCCAGCCTCCTGATTTCAGCACCATGATGAGACCAGGGTACTTGTGATCTGTCTCCTCCTTCTGTTTTGCTCCAAATTATTTTGAATATTTCCAAAAAAGCATTGCAGGACTAACTGAGGCAAAGAGCTACAGAAACACAAGGAGTGGGGTTGCAGATAGCTATTTTTAAAAATGACTGTACCTCCTTTTTTTTTTTTTTTTTTTTTCTTTTTTTTTTTTTTTTTTGTTATTTCCAAAGATCTTCTCATTGTTTGGGGGGGAATTTTCAGTAGTCCAGTAATTACAGTTTAACAAGATGTTTGCTGTAAATGGTCAGGCCTAGCTGGAGAAAACAGGATTATAAATTCAATTACTGTAAAGCTATGACCTCGCCTTGACCCCCTCAGACTTTGCATAAAGAGAGGGAGGGGGGGGGAAAAAGCCCACCAAGAAATGGCTAGGAGGAATGCATGGCTCTGAAGTCCCCAGCAGTGTGACTTAGTGGTGATAAAAGTCCAGACGTTCCCTCATTTGATGGGGTTCTGCCATCACAGTTCATTATCTTAATAGTGGGCATTAAAAGGGAATTAGGTTTGCAAGAGGTAGGGACAGGTTTTGATAAAGGAAAAAATTGGAAAAAGAAGTCAAAGGACATAAGGCAGAAATGACACTAATGAGGGGGGAGGTAGCAGATGCCCTCACGAGCATCTCTCTGGCTTCACAGGTTTTTGTTTTTTTGGTGCCCCATTCTGTATTGAGAAAAGCGTTGCTGGCATTGTTTCCTGAAAACTCGGCTAATTCCCCCATGAAAAGATGAAATGGAAGTGTCCAACTGTGGTAAAAAGCAGGCAAACATAAATCAGCTTGGAAACCCCAAGGTTGTGCTCTCAAAGGTCATCAGGGTTAGAGGTTTTAGCAGTATTTGCATCCCCATGCAGCCTGATGGAGAGCACCACTGTAGGGAGAGAGGGCTTGGGGATGGGTGGAAGACATCCCTTCCCTAACCATTTTGCTTTCCTCTTGTTTTGTTTTTTTTTCCTTGCAGGTTTATTAATGCTAGAAGAAGAATAGTTCAGCCCATGATAGACCAGTCCAATCGAGCAGGCAAGTCCCCAATAGTAACTGTATTCAAGTCACACAGGCAAAAACCATCCTCAAGCCATTCACCAGGAGCTCCAGTACCTGGAAAATAAATGAGAAATGAATGCTGGGAGTGACTGACAATCAAAACACAACCAGCTTTCTTTCATTATGACTCTAATCTTTTTGGAAAAAAAAAAAGGCATTGAAAAATATCAAAAATGGAAACTAAAACGTTCCGTTCCGTGACTGAACTTTCTGTACACAATCCCAATTATTCCTGTATTTTTTTTTTTAGTAGTTGTTTGGAGTTTTCCCTTCCCAGCTCTTTCTGCTCCTGTGACCACTCCCTGGTGCATGGCTTGGTGTGGAATTGCTGTAAACTTTATTACCTGTCAAAAGGGCAAAGGGGTCAGAATCACTTGTGGGACTCAGTAAAGTTCAAAGACATTCAATGAGGTAGAGCTTTATGTGCTTTAATAACCCAAGCCAGCTTACTTCTGAAGCTGGCTTTTAATGTACAGTGAAAACCTCCAGTTCAGGTAGTGGTACTTGCACAGGGTCCTTTTTTTGTCCCTTGGCTCTTCTTCTGGGATTGCTGAGCGTTTGCTGTTTACTTTTGGGGTGTGTATTTCTATTTTTTTTTTTTTTAAAGACCTTAAGCTTCCACATGTTGCTTCTATTTGGGGTCTTGGCTCTGAGCTCTCTGTGGGTATTTCCCATCAAGGATTATCATAGCCCGTTACTCCCAGTTGGTTTTTGTTTTCCGAGTCTCGCTGCCAAACTCCCCAAATCCGTCGTTGTCCAAGATGCCTTCGGGCCACACTTCCTCCTCAAGTACATTTGATTATTTGTCATTAGACATAAATATCTGGCACGGATGTGTTCAGGTCCAGCCCTTTGAAGGCACAAGGGTGTAATTTAACACACTGAGATTTCAGTGTGACTATTCCAGCCATAAAATCCGGCTCCTCTACAGGTTTTTGCATTGACGTCAGCAGCGGCAGCAGCTGGAGCCGGGGCTCCTCATGTCTCAGGATTTCAGTTTGCTAACTCCATTTCCAAACTTGCAGAAGAAAATTAAGCCTGAACTAAGTTAGTCCGACCACTAAATTTGCTAAATTCGCTAAATTTGCGCAGTAGATGTTTCCCCCTCTTTTTAGTCAGCTCGTGGGTGGGGGGGGGATTGTTTCTTCTGGATGCTGTGAGAAGAGGTGTTGGCTGTTGGTAAAAACGTTCTGCACCTTTCCAGTAAGTCAAGGAACACCCTATAACCCCGACGGGCAGCCGATGGGAGGTTTCGTGATGGACGGCCAGCAGCACATGGGCATCCGAGCGCCAGGTAAGCCCCCGGGACGGCATCACCCACCCACGGGTGGCCTAGGTCGTGCCACCACAGGTAAAACACACACCTCCCCTCAGCCCTCTGCCTCAGCTGCCTGCCTTGCCTCACCTGTCTTCTGCCTGCCTTCCACACCACCGAGGGAAAACCAGGCTTCTCCTCGCTCGAGCGGCCCTGGACCCTCCGCCGTGCTGTGTTTTGGAAAGGGGCTTTTGGCGCTATCTGTTGACTTTGCTCATTTTCTGGCATCTTCTTGGATTTTTTATCTCCCTCTAGGACCTATGAGTGGAATGGGCATGAATATGGGCATGGAGGGGCAGTGGCACTACATGTAACCTTCACCTAGGTAACCAATGGCAAAGCCAGGGGGAAGTAAGTACAAACGAGGTCTTTGTTCTCATTTTGTCCGAGGGATATTCGTCTTCTTGCATTCCCCTATGTTCTCCCTGCCCATAGCCTCATGCTTGTTCCTTCCTCCTTTCCATCCATCCATCCGTCCTACGCCTGGGCTCCTTTGGGTTTTCTCTCCCTCTGGTTCGGCTCGAGCTTTCCCAGCTCCCGACCCGCGCGCGCCGTGCGCCGACGCTGCCGTGCATCCGCGCCCGCCATACATTGATGCTATTATCCATCCCTGAGCACATGACAAAACAAGGAGCAGCCAGGGAGGTGGGGAGGATGGAGG
>WEIU01007026.1:718340-748560 GCA_013389925.1 Aegithalos caudatus
AAAAAAAAAAAAAAGAAAAGAAAAACAACAAAACAACAAAACAACCCTTTCCCCCCCTACTGACGTCCTGGATAAAGGATAAAAACCCCACAGTTTGTCACTGTCTTTACCAGAGTAAATTAACAGCATACTTCCCTTTCAAATGCCTTTTGATGTGCTAATCATCACGAGGTCTGATGTAGCCACCTTAATTCTTGCAGGGTACCTAATGTGTCCAAGCACAAGTTGAACAGCAAATGGATGGGAATCCATCTCCCAAGGACACCTTGGGTGGTGCAGAGTCAGGGCTGGGTGACACTGCCTGATGGGATGGCAAATGGGGTGGCAAACTGCCCTAGGGTGCTTCAGTTTGCCCCTGGATGGGAGGTGCTTTGTTAAGTTAATTTTCTTATCCCTGACTTGCTGAAGTGAGCTGCCCTGGTTTGAGTTGATACCACTGACTGCTGCTGATGCCTTAAATTTTATCTTCCCTGTATTTCAGGTTCTGTGGTGCCCAGGGTGCAGCTCTGAGCTCACAGTCAGGGTCACTCAGCTCTGCACACAGCAGGGACACAAAACAAATCCTTTTCCTGCTGCACTCCAAGGACACCTTTCAGCCCCAAAGCACAAACAACTGAAGGGGCTGCAGGGAGGAACAAGAAGGATGGGACCTCACAACCTGCAGCTGCAATGGGACAATTAAACCCCAATGTGCACATGGACCAAAACTGATAAAAATGTGAGACCTGGTGATCTTTTGTCCATTTTGTGACCATTCTTGTCCTGCTCAAGGTGTATCCTGGAGGCCTTTCAATAAATCCCTACTTTATTCTCCAGCTCTGTGCAGTCTCTGTTCCAGCTCAGCCTTCCCAAGGCACCACTGTGACCATCAAGATGGAGATAAAAAAGCAGGGCAGTTTTTTCCCCAAAATATTGCTCCCTCAGTCCCTGTGAGTGGAATTTCCACCTCCTTTCCCAGCTGCTCCCCACAGAGGTTTTTTTTTGTGATGCATGGCAATGAGGCTGGCCTGGCAGAGCTCCCACACAGCCCTGGGTCCTAGCATGGAAGTAAAGCCTCACTCAACCCAGACTCCAGCAGAAACTGAAGCTATCACCTACATTTTCATTCCTGGCTGGATTGCTCCTTTTAAAAATTCCCCCTCTCCCCCCTCCCCACCTTCTTTCTTTCTTTCTTTCCCTTATCTTAAAATCCCTTTGCCCAGAGCAGAATTAACAACAGGCCTTGTTAAGGAAGGGACCAGCAACATCTTCCCTGATGGCATTAAAACCTCCTACCTGGCAAATTAGTCCTCCCCCTACCTCCTTCTCTTCTTACAAAACGTTTTCTTTATTGGAATTTGTTAGCAGTTTGTTACTTGCACAGTAATTACTCGGCAGTAATTAGAGAGATGTTAAAGAGGCTGAGTCCAGATTTGGACCCAGATTTAGCTTTCTGTTGAGTTTGAGGAGCTGTCTGGCTAATGAATGGGAGCCAGGGCTTGCATTTCAATAGGATATCCTGGGGTTTTTGCCAGAATCTGACCAGCTCTTCCCCTGAATTGGTGTCCACACTGTATCAGAACAGGGTACAAGCAAAAAATTGAGAGGTTTGCTTCCTTTAGCATCTGCCTCTGCATCTCTGCTGAGCCTGGCAGCCACAGTTTGAGAGCAGATTGCCCTCTCCTTTGAGGCCATCATCCTGGAGGACATAAAGGATCCCCTCTGCTCTCCAGCTGGTGAAGATCTCTAGCTCAGCTTTGGGCTGGGAGTGACCAAAATGTGCACTTCAGGCTTACAATGGGAGAATTTTCTATTATTGCTGTATCTCTCCTACTGGATATATTGGATTTACTGCCCAGGGACAGAGCTACAGAGCTTCCCCAAATTTCTCTGCCAAGAGAAATGAGGTCAGCAACACAGGTAAAGGAGCCACCAAGCACTGATGCTGCAGAGGTGGAGGTGCTGAGCACTTTTCCTGCTGTTTACACCAGGAAACAGCAGACAGGGCTCATTTTGGAGCAGTGCAAACTCCCTGAGACCCACAGGGTTGGCAGCTTGGGGCCCTGTGACGTGGCCTTTGCACCATTGTCTGAGCAAGTGGGAAGTGGATGGAGGTGGTGGGAACAGCTGAGGTGGAGATCTTTGTGCTGGGGAGGAAGAAGGAGCCCTTTTCACCTCTCCATTCCCAAGGCTGGCAGGGACAGCAGTGCTGGGGCTCCCCTCCCAGCTTCCTTCCTCCTGCCCCAGCCACAAGGATCTCTTATCTTGTTTGTGTAAAGTGAGGGCTGGAGGGGTGGTTCTGTCTTTGGTCAAATGTTCTCACGCTGGGGGTTCACCTCCTCTGCCAGAGATGGAGCAGCTACAGCCTGGGCTGGTCTCCTTTTGGGGTGGTGGGGAAATTTGGCACAGAATAAAGCAGGGAATTGCAGCTCTTGGATGCTGGGTTGTAGCTGGGGAGTATGGATTTGGGTGCTGGGACAGGTCAGCATTTCCCTTGGGATAGGCACCCAGCATGAGAAACTGAGAGTGAGAAATAATTGGTTTTANTTTTATTTTATTTTATTTTATTTTATTTTATTTTATTTTATTTTATTTTATTTTATTTTATTTTATTTTATTTTATTTTATATATTATTTTATATTTTATTTTATTTTTATTTAATTTATTTTATTTTATTTTATTGGCACTGTAGACAAACATTGAGGCTGATAACCAATGATTTTTAATACATTTCTTGATTTAAGTCACTGTGGCTTCTGCTTTATAAAGTTTGAAACACTTGACTGATGCATGGTGTAAATTTTATATATATATGTGCATGTATATATAGATATATTTATATATATTTAGTCCGTGTAACAAAGGGAATTCTCATTATGCATCTAAATATTTTGATCTTGCTCTTCATGTTCTCTAGGTTGACTTTTCTCAAGCCCCAGTTTGAGATGCAATGAATTTTTTAGCCTCAAGTTTTTCCATGTGCACACCCAGGCTGTAACACCACACTTCAAATTGTGGCTTGAGGAACTCCTTTTATTCCAGAGCAAAGAGGAACTTGGTGAAAAATTCCCTATCTAAAACAGGTTGACCTCAGAAGTGTACAGGAGGATGAACTGTGCCATTCAAGGTAAAGAAATCTCCAATTTATTAAAGCCCTCCAAGGCCTACACTCCTTAAATAAAAAAGGGATTCCATCAAGACTGCACTTCCCACAGCTAAAAATTGAGAAATTTGTATGTTGATTGCCATCCAGGGCCTATGGATGGCTGTTTATTGCTGCTCAGAGACGAATTCAGCAGGAAATTTGAAGCTGTCCCCTGAAATAAAAAGGGAAATAGAAAGGAAATAAAGGGGTAACCTCCAATTACCCCCAGTGCAGGGGAGAGCTGGACTGGTTTTACTCCATTGCCTCACAGTGGATGCATGGGATTTAAGCACAAATGGCACACAGGTCCAACAACACACCAGGCATCCCAAAATTTGCTTCCTTAAAGCTTCTTTTCCTTCTTTTTTTCTCATCCTTCCCTGCTCTGTTGGGCTCAGTTGTGGAAGTTTCTCTCCTGGCAGTGTGAAATGCTGGGATGTGGCTGCAGCTCCTCACTCTCCCAACAGCACACACAACCAAAGAGGGTTGTACAAAACTCCATGGTGAGATGAAATAAGGCTTTTTAAGGAGCTGAATGGAGCTGTTTGTTTTCCCTCTTGTAGCCCTGTTCCTCCAAGGCATGCTGTCATGCTCACCAGACCTGAGTTTTATAGGTTGGGCTGGAGTCTTTGACAAAACTGAATTTACTTTAAATGACTGAAATTAGATACTTATAATCCAAAGTAACAGCCTAGGGGCTCTCTCGTGTATTATCCTTCACTCTCAGCCCTCTGCTTTGTAGTGTCAATGGAATAATTTGTTAAGAAAGTAGAAATATAAGCAATAATTCTGAAACTGAGAAGGAGCACAGACTAGCCCTTATTTTGCCAATACTTGTTATCTTCTAACCTGGTGTGACAATGCCTCTCCTGTGAGCAGCCCCTTCAAAACATGGTTTTGTCAAAAACTCTCCTTTTGAAATTATGGCTCAAATAGCATTATTTTTTTTTTCCTTTGCCCTACTTATGTGCCAACACCACATTCTCTCTCTCCCAATGAGATAAGATATCCACAGCATGGATGGGCATTGGAGAGAAGACTGATTTCTTCCTACTCATGGTGACAACTTGGATGCCCACTTTCCAACCAGTTTTCCCAGGAAATTGAGGCATTCACATGACCCATCAGTGCTCAACAATCTTTCCCATCACATGCCACACTCTTCCACATCTCCAGGATGAATATTTCAATTGGTTTAAATTGCAGTAGTTAATTGGCATAAGAGACTGATTAAAATTAACTGAGGATGTGGCCCTTTGCAATTTTATTTTGGCAAGCTGAATAGGCTCCAAATCACCCCAAATTTCATTCTGTTGTAGATGTACCTATGACATCTACAGAGGAAGGAGAATTCATGATGTCTTTCCCTATATACCTTCAGGCATGCACACACAGAGACTGAGCTAATCAATAAACCTGTTGGGTTGAACTGATGATGTAAATATTGGTAAGGAAAACCTTTAAATATATGGAAAATACTGGGAATGGCTTTTTAACTGGGCTGTTCTTGCTTGGAGTACTTATTTGGGTGGCAGTGAAAACCCTGCAGCTGTTTTCCATTGATTGAAGGTATAAAATCCCACTAAGGTGCTCACAAGGAACACCAGTGCTGGTTCAACAGAAACCTCTGGACTTTATGCCATGATTGGGTTTTGATGAATTCAGACTACTTAACAACAATTCTTTTATCCTACATTTGAGTTCTGTTTATCTAATTCATCTAATATCTGATATTTATCTAATATCTAGGCTTCAGGAAGCCCTACCTGAACTTCTCTCTATGTCTCTACACAAGAATTTAAGGAATTCCACGAAGATTATTATCAACAGATTACCCAAGGGTGACTTTCACATGAGAAATATAATTTTGTTGGTTTACAAACAGGCTGTGCTCCAGCCTGCAATCCAGGCTATGCAATTCACGCTGATGAACAAATGGATTTACATCTCCAGGATGTAGAAAGAAGGAACTGCACAGTTTGGAAAGGAAATGCTGCCTTGAAAGATGTTTTTTGGCCTGATGGTGTGTTGGCATGTGATTGAGTTGCAGCTTTTCTGTCTGTTTTATAAGAGTAATGAGCTTTGACTTATGAAACAGTGCTTTAGGCATGTAAAGGAGCTATAAAGGCTTTTTGAGGTGATGTTTCTCTAGCACCTACACCCTCTGCAGTAGGACTTGTAAACTGCTTTTGTGAAGGGAAAGACCAACACATTAATTTATTGTCATTAGTGCGTGGTGGGATTTTGGCATGCCTTGCTGTAAATTGGAGAGTATCACATCAGGGCTCTCATATCACTGACAGAACTTTAAATAAGCCATTTGAAAGGCCCTTTTCTCTTTCTGCTGGCTCTTGAAAAGCTCTGTAAAATACAAAAACCCAGGGCTGTCAGGCTCATGTGATGACACTGGGGTGGGATGGGCTCAGGGGATGGCTCACGAGGCTGGAGATGTGAGTTACCAATAAAACAGAGGGAAGAACAGGAAAAAAGGTGAGTCCTGCTGGAATCCATCCTTTGCCACACAATTTCCCCTGTCAGAAAGCAAGCACTGTCTCTGCATCCCATCAGGGATGAGGCACAGCTGCCTTTCCTCTGGCCCTGCTGCCTCCCAGGGAGGGAAGAGCTTCCCACTCCTCATCCCTGTACAACACATTGCAGCACCATCCACAGCCTCCCCAAAGGTGAGCAGGCACAGACACAGGAGCTGCAAAAATTGGGACAGCAGCTCTTAAAGCCCATGCTTGTGTTCTATGAAAATGGCTGGACATCAAGGGGCTTTCATTCTCTGAAAGAGAAAAGAGAATCTCATTCTTTGCCTCAAAAATGGGCTCTGTAGGCTGTAGTAGGGATGCAAGTTTATTTACCTGCCCTTCCTGGGTTAGCTCAAATGTTAAGAAACTCCCTTCATGTCCAGTTTTAAAAAAAACTCCCTTCAAGTCCAGTTTTAAAATTACCTATCTGCTAAAACACAGTTTTGTAGGACAAATTTAGCATCTAGGAGCTATCATATGGATCACATGGAAGGCTGGTTTAAAAAAAAACAAAAACAAAATAAATAAATTAATGAATGGATTACAATGACCTATAAATGTCATTGTTTCATCTCAAAGATATATGGGCACTGTAATTTTTACTTAACTCTTTCAAAGGACCACATGTGAGCCCCACCGAATGGCTACGGAAATTATTTATACAGCATGTTCAGGGGACATTAAAGCATTTCCTAGCATGTGGTAGGGCCTCTCAGTGTGGAGAAAGGCACAGATCAGCCATCCAGCTGTGGTGTGCAGCTTTGGCTGTGCCAAAGCCACCAGATGATGCAGCTTTCCTCCCTGCCTGGCTCTAAAAGAAATGTGAGCCTGATTCCCTAGGAATTCCCTATTTGATGCATCAAGAGCCCAAGGTGGGGGATCCCCATCTTTAGATCCAGGGAGGAGAAAAGGGCAGAGGTTGAATTTTTCTGCTTTTTTTTGCTGCCTGTTTTATTCCCTGCCTGTGTTTTCTACCCCAGGGTTGTTTTGTCCCCTGTGTCAGGTGGCACCAGGCTTTGCAGGGCTGCTTTGTAGAGGAAATGCAGCATCCCTTAGGGATCAAGGACTTGTGGCTGCTGCCAGCCTCAGTGGTTGTGGTGGTTAGGAAATGCTTTGGAGATGTGACTTCTCTGCAAAATAATAATTTTAGTAAAAAAAATAATTAAAAAAGACAAGCATACATCCTGTATGGGCTCCAGCTCCACAGGAGTGGCCAGATCCACTTCTTCCAGCTTGGGGTACTGGCCTGAGAACTCTCATAGTAAATACCAGCTGAGATGGAACCTACTTAAACCTATAAAATATATATACTATATATATTTATATAGTCTATTTATATAAACTATATAAATACATATATATATCATATATAAAATCTTATCTATAATTTATACATATATATATGCATACATACCCAAAAATTGTATAAAACCCTATAAATTCAAAATTGATATGCACATTAAAAGTAGATACACAACATATGCAATATATATACATGCAAAATAAAATATTTATTTTTGTCTATACAGATATATATATAGGAAAATATATATGTATGGAATATTTAGACATGAAAAGAAAGCCAATGGGGATGAGAACCCTGCTGGGATGTAGGTGCACATGCACTTATAGAAAATAAATTTCTGTTACAGAAAATAATTTTCTGCTACAGAAACTAATGGCCATGAAGTGTGGCAGCAGTGTGGAGATGCCTTTTGGTGACATCATAAACCAGCTGAGCTTTGCCCCCTGGGTTTATGATGATGTCATCAGAACACCTTGGCAGGGAGCACCTTTAGCCTCAGGAGTCACACTCATTTATTTGATAATCAATATTCTGGGTGACACTGCTGCTGGTTTTGTGGGCTGAGTGCAGAGCAGTGAGAGTGGTCCTGCCCCAGCTCCACTGGAGCCTTGCTGGAATGCACAGTTTTAATTTCTGCTGCAAACCTGAGGGGGGTTTCATTAATAGTTTGGGCCAAATGTCCACTTGGATCAGGAGTTGTTTTTTTTTTTTTTTTTTTTTTGGGGGGAAAGGAGGGGTTTTTTTTTTATATATATGNTGATTTTTTTGGTAATAATGAAATATTGGTGATTATTTTGGTAATAATGAAATATTGGTAATAATGAAATATTGGTGGCCTGAGTGGGACACACAGAATGAACAAGTGTGATCATAGTCCAATTTCTGGACCTTAAATACCAGCAAAGTCTTAAAACCCAAGTGTAAATTCCTACAGATTACCTAAAAACTACCCCAAAAAATACAGCTATGGAGCCCATAGTGTCTTTTGAAATCTTCCCTGTGTCTCTGTTGGACCCTGGGAGACCAATCATATTGGCTTTTTGGAAAATCATGTGCAGTGCATATTCCAGCCACCCCCAGCCAAAAGTTAAACTGCATGCTCAGCATAGAGATGGTCACGACAGCAATCAGAGAGAAATAATAATAATAATAAACTTGCAGAATATTCAACTTGTTCAGTCAGAAAAAATAAAATATGCAAAAAATCAAACAGAAAAAAAATAATTCAGCAGGACAGTTTGCATTCAATTTTAAGTATATTTAACATGGTGATTTTCTTCTTTTGGATTTACATGCTGGAGAAGATGTCAATGCAACAGCACGTGAGTATCCTTTGGCTGGCATGTTTGTTTATAAAATGATGTGGTCTGATTGATTTTTGGTGGAGATTGCAAAAAAATGATAAACAAGGCAGGGAGGCAAAATGAGATACGACTCTCCCAGTTTTAGGAAAACTTGGAGTCAGCACAGGGATTTTAAAACAAAGAAAGTTTTGGGTTATTTACCTATTTGCAAAAATTTACCTATCAAAAATAAAATTTTAATAAAAATTAAGTTTGAAAGTAAAAAAAGTTAAAATTTTGTTTTTTTTGTATATAGGTCCCTGGGAGTGATGGGTACCTCTCAAATTCCTATATATTAGGGTATAAAAAGGTATCAGTTTCCAAAGTAACCATAGCAACAGGTTTTCATGAGTTCCTGTTGAGAAGCCAAAAACCTTTGTGAGCAATAAATCAACCTGTTTATATCTCTGAACTTAAATCTTTTATTGGTTACTGATTAACTTAACTATGCTGCCTGACAAATCTTCACAATAAATGAGCCAACCAGCAAGCCCTCAACAAAAAATAAATAAATTAAAAAAAAATCCTGCTAACTATGTTTAAAGGACTATCCCTGAAAAATGCTCTACATTACAATGAATTTGGCAGTCAGCATGTGGTCATGTGCGTGTTTCAACATGGATCTAAAAACCCCAGAAATCACAAGATGTAGAGTTATAAAAAGAGATCCCTCTGCAACTACTTTAAATAAATATATTGCCTTGATATTTACCAGCAGTGTTGCTATGGGCAAAATAATTAGTGACTGCTAATTAATGTAGTCTTTCTGAAGGAGTACAGTGGGAAAATATCTGTTGACTGTCAGTGCTGCTCTTGCCTGTGCTTAATGAGATAACAAGAGAAATTGTGGGATTTGAGACATTTACTCTTGTGTGCATCCTATAGATTGTGTAAATGGGAATCCTACTCATGTATAAATGGATATCTGTCCTAAGGTCAGGATGTTGCTGGGAGGCTATTCTTTTTTTTTTTTTTGTTTTTTTTTTTTTTTTTCCTTTTTTTTAAGGGTTTCTGAGAGATTTTGGCTTCCACAGTAAGTCTACATTTAAATTAATTAATCTGTTGACAGTTCAATTGTACTAAGTAGCTCCGATATAAAAGATGATTCCCAGATTCCTTTCCATCCAACTTAAAAAAAAAAAAAAAAAAAAAAATAATAATCTGAGGAACTTTGTTCTAAACATCTGTCTGGGCAGATGTCAAAATTCAGAGTGTTGCTGCATTATACTGTGTGAGTATATGACATTACTCTTGGCTTAAATATCCACAATGGATTTTATGATCTATTTAGAAGCAACCTTGGATGGGAGGGTGAACTCCTACCTTTCGTGGCACAAGAAGCACCTTGGTGGGACTAGCTCTGGAGTAAATATTGAAAAATAACACAATGCTTTCTACTTTTTATCACAGCACATGAATGTTTATGCAGTGGGAATTACAGGTATGTGTCAGTGGAAAAGGTTAGGCAGATTTTCTTTGAAAATGACTTTTGGTGAATAAACTCCTTTTGAAGTAAGATTGTTTTGCTCCTGAGTTGCTCTGGATAGAATCAGAAGCTTTGAGCTGTACTTTAGCCAGCTGATTATGATCTGGTACAATAATCTGCATTTCTTCAAGAAATGAGGGAGAGAGACAGTGTCAAGGACATTACAAATCCAGTAGTAATTTAGGGAATTGAGCTAGAACGAGACAATGCTTATAACAGTAATATTCCAGAAACATGTTGTTTAATTTTTGCTTCCAGATTGCATATATTAACCCATTTTATTAACCTGTCTATAGCCTTGATTCAATAAACCATTCCTATTCAGTAGAGCTCTAAAGCATATGTTTGCCTTTAAACACATGCTTAAATCCCATTGACTTTTTAATGCTTAAAGTTAAGCACGTGCTTAGATGTGTTTGCTTGCCTTTGCAAAATAAAATTCTAAAACAAAGCATCCTGGGGGGAAAAAAAAAAAAAAAAAGAATAAAGGATGAAATTTTTAAAAGCTTAAAATAGGAAAACAACTCCTCAAACTTTCCTTTTTCCCCTTGTACCCTCAAGAACACTTCAACTATTTTAAACTAAATACCTGAAACAAACAGAAACAATTTTCATGCCTTGTTTTGGAGTGCATTTGGACCTGAAGTCATGGAGATTCTCTGCCAAGACAGGAACAATAGCAGGAATATCTCACTGTTTGCTTAATGAGCAATGAATGGGAAGTGTGAAGGTGAAAAGACAGATTCTGGGTTTGAGAGTGACAAGGTGAGACTGCTTCTTTATCACACCTTTCTATCTTTTTTAATTTTTTTTAAAATTTTTTTTTTAATCCAAACATCATTTTCAAAGCAGTTAAAAAAATAATAAAAAAAAAGAAAAAAGAAAAAAAAAATCTGTGGCTGGGAATTGCTCCATAGCTCTCTCAGCCAACTGATTTGAGTTTGCTCCCATTGCTTGCTTCATGGGAAATGTCAACTTGCTACAGAAAGTTTTAATTGGTTTATGAGTGATATATTCAAGCTGCTTATTTCCTAAAACATCTGTTTTTGTTTTAGTTCCCCTATGTCAAATGGTTGGTGATATCCCAAGGTAGCATGCTGTTTCCAAGTCATATTTCCTGGGGTATCTATCAATAAAAAAAGGCCCTTAAATTGAGCATAATGAAATTAGTACAAGGTAGTCAAGGAGTCTCCAGAATCAAGATATCAAAACGTCCCTCTGCAAGTATTTAATTTTTTAATTTTTTAAATTTTTTTTAAAATTTTTTTCATATTGCTTGTGATTGACTGCTTTTGGGGCTTGGAGGAAGAAAGCCATGAGAGTTATGGCTTATTTCATCTTCTCCCCCATGCCCCCACTTCTTCCATGGCCTTGAGCAAGTCTAATTTGTATTGTTATGGAAATTGGAATTAAGCCAGGGAAAACACAAGCCTCGTGCTGCACCTGATGGCAAAATCCAGTCATTTTTTTTCTGCTTGGTGGACAGAGAGGCTGCAATTTGTTTGAAGATCTATCCACTGCATGTGACAACAGAAGTCCTGACATAAACAGGCAATTGTGAGAGATTAAAAAAAAAAAAAATGAGCAAAACAGTCATAAGGGGTTTTCATCTGCATGCACACATCAAAAAATAAAATAATTCCTCAATTTTCCACCACCCCATGGCTTGGTACAGAAAAAGGAGAAGGGATTTTTATGAAGCAGATATTGCTCCCAATACTGGAATATATGCAGGAGTCTTCTCTTTGGATTACAAAGGAGAGTAGATTTGCAATATTTATCAAGTAGGTGGCCCAAATCCCAATTTTCTCTCTTTTTATGCACCTTTTATTGTGAATTTTGTTTTTAAGCTTTTAGGGGAAAAAAACATTTGAGAAGTTGATTTTTTTTCCTTTATTAAAGAAAGCCAGTTTGAGGCAGAGGCAGCCCAACAGAAATTAATCCACAGAAAGCCCACCTCAAGTCTAAATCAAGTATTACTTATCAAAATAAGCTCAAAAAGCAGAAGACAGGAGGGGAGAAAAAAAAAAGTTTGCAGATCAACTTTCTTACCAAACTCATTTGCACCCAAATGAAATGAAGTTATAAGGATAAAATTCTCAGCAGATTTGCACAGCACAGTAATAGCCTTTATGCTTGGAAATTTATGGGCCATGGACAGTTTATAAGAAACGATGTAGTTCATCAGAGAAGCAGACTGATGGAGCACATGGGAGCATTCTGTGCAGGAAGTTGGGTTTTGGAATAATACTTACTTTGATAGAGTTGTTTTGTTAGCTAAGTAAAACAGTAGGGAAGCCAATGGCCACTTAGGCTTCAAACATAAATATATATTTATAAGTCACCCAGCTGCTTAATTGAGATCTCTAGTGTTTTTCCCTTAAGTATATCTTATCCAAAAAAAAAAAAGAAAAAAAAAAGAAGTAATTCAGAAAATAACAATAGCAACAAAGACCTGCTGTATGTTGAAGTTCAGTTAATTAGTCAGTAATAGTTAGGGGAAACATGGAGCATTATTTTAGGGGCAGAGCCATGGAGCATCCTCAGCCTGAGCAGTGGCTCAGGTGTGGCTCAAATTGTTCTCCAGCAATTCCTTGCTGAAGGAGCAGCAGGGTGGATGCTTTTGTTGTTCCTCTGTCTTCTCTGGGTGCCTTTCCCTCCATGGTCAGGGTAACTTTTGTGTGACTTTGTGTAACCAAGGGCTCAGAACCCACCCAGTTTGGAAAGATAAACGCTGGGGTTCCTGCCAGATGCTGCCTGTGGAGGGGGAGGGAAGAACACGGGGCTTCAAAATGTTCTCCAAGGGAGGTTACACAGGGGATGGTTCATTAAATTTGAGCAAAGGACTGGAAAATAAGATTTCACACTCCTAGGCTTGAACGGCCTTGGTGAATTTGGGATTCCCCAGAAAACCTTGAGGAAATTTGGTGAGTTCCAGGGAGCTTCAGGAAATGTTGGAGGTGTTTGCAAAAGGTGTTTTATTCCTAGAGCAGAGCCCCAAGGTGAGATCTTTCAGGCTGTGGGATCCAGGGAAGGTGGATGGTGATGTCCTGGGTTTGGTTTCAACTGTGCCACTGTCACAGCTCTTCTCAATGTCCCTTTAATTGAGAGCAACAGCCTTAATCCACCTCTCCTACTTTCCAGGTGAATGTCCTAACCTGCAGGATGTTGAATATAGAGAGGTGTGGCTCTCAGGTTTTTCTAATTCAATTATTTGTCTCCAAACAGGCAGTTTAAATCATTTACCAAGAGCCAAAACCAGTTCTTTGATCTGTCCTAGATTTGAGCTTGGGGTTTGACCAGAGCCAGTCTTGAGGACTGAGTTTTCCTTCCCTCTCTCTGAAAAAAGTCTAGAAAATTTTAGGGAAGAGGTCTTTGCTCAACCAGGGCTTTAAGGAGAGGCTAAGATTTAAATATTTTTCTTAAAGTGTGTGCAGTTTTGGGCACCACAGTATGAAAAAGATAATAAGCTACTGGAGAGCATCCAAACAAGGGCTACAAAGATGGTGAGGAGTCTGGAGGGAGCAGCTGAGATCATTTCCAGGTTCAGCTTGGAAAAAAAAAGGACCTAACAGCAATCTCCACCTTCCTCACAAGGGGAAGAGGAGGGAAAGACTTTCTTTTCTGTGGTGTCCAGTGATAAAACCTGGCATGAACAAGGCTTAGGATTGGATATTTTGAAGAGATCCTCCACCCAGGGAGTGTTGGACACTGAAATAGGTTCCTCTGGGAAGTGGTGACAGCACCAAACCTGACAGAGTTCAAGGAATATTTGGACAACACTCTCAGGTACGTGGTGGGAATCTTGGGACCATCCTGTGCAGGGCCAGGAACTGGACCTGGATAATTCTTGTGGGTCCCTTCCAATTCAGAATATGCTATGATGCTATAAATACTTCCTAGAGTAATTTCTTTAATTGGGATCTCAGCAACATTAGAAGGGTTGAAATACCAGAGACATGTCCATTTTTGGGGGGTTCTGCTCCTGTAGTTGGTGTCCATGGCTCCATCCTGCACATTCACTGCAGTGCCTGGTGACTGGAAAAATTCTTTCAGCTGGTTGTCTTTAATTTCCTCTTTCTCCTCCTAAACTCTCAAGCATATTTGTGCTCAAACCAGGGTTTGCTCCTTATCGTGCTCACAGCCCATTTCCTCCTCCTGTTTTATAGGCAGTGAAGTCTAAATGGTGAATTAGTGACAACTTCATTATTATGGCAGCAGAGTGCAGTGCCATCCTAATGCTGTTCCCTGTAGTAGTGAGCAGAAGGAGAAGCCAGGATGGGAGACATAACAATCCTGTGCCAGTATAAATATCTGAAACGACAGGCAAAAACTGCTGTGCCACATCCAGGCTTTTCCACCAGCTTTGTTTCACCAGCTGAAAACATCTTGGAGAACATTTGCTCCCTCCAAGACTGCCCTCCATCCTCAAGGTGCAGCTGAGTTTATCCATAGCTGCTGAAAATAGAAATTGGTGCTCCAGTGAGGGGGGTGGATCCAGGGGAAGTGGCTCCAGATTTATAAAGAACTCTTCCACATTGGTTCACATCTTCTTCTGGGGGAAATGCCGTGGGTAAAACTGCCCCAGAGCTTACCAGAGAGCAGGAGCCAGCTTCTGCAGGGATTTGCTGCTCTTCCTTTCTCATGTGAAGCAGGGGAAATCTTTTGGTGTTGGGTTGTTGATTTTGTCTGGTGGCATTTGAAGCACAAAGGACAGGGTGAGTGAGATCTTAAATAATGTGGTGGCTCAGGCAGCTCGAAGGTGTTGAAGAGAGCTCTGTGAAATTGGTTTATGGGGGTTTAAAATGTGGTTTTGGCAAAGTAGAACTGTCAGGTTCATTTCCCATCCCACAAAAGTTGTGTTTGAGCTCTAGATTTGTCCAAAAACTGAACCTCTCTGTGGACATCAGACAAACCTTATTTCTGTAGGGAAACTGGGGGCTTCTTCTGTTGCCCTCTCATTCTGCACTCTGAAATTCCACAGGCACACTGGGTTTAGCTCCTGGAATGTGTGCTGAAGCCTGTTTCCTCAAAAAGGAATGTTCTTGCCATGCTTCACCCTCTTGGCAGCCTGGGCTTTCCAGTGAGGAACTACAGCAGAGCTCTCTTGCTTCTTGAAGCAAGACAAAAAAAAAAAAAAAAACAAAACAAAAAACAAACCAAAACAAAACAACAAAAAACCCCAAAACACTGCTGTGCCTGAAGTCAGGGGAGTTTTCCCTTTGTAAAATGGGGGTCTCAGTTTATGACATACATCCTGTAAGCTCTGAAGGAATGACAAATGTATAAAGCTCTCTGGTCCCAAATGAGTTGGAGGGGTCCTGGCAGCTGGGAATAAGGCTGGAACATCTCCCAGGGCACCAGCACCATCCCAGGGACAAGCTACAGGTCCCTGCATCCACACCTGTGTTTTTATCCCTTGGCATTGCATCACCGAGCAAACTGCACCCTGCCTAATTTCATCAATTTGCCCTTTTTGCTTTTTAATTCAGAGTTAGAAAATTTTGCTTTATTCACTTTTTCACCCACTTGGAAGCTTATATTTCATTCTCTTTAATTAGAAGCCTGATTTTAATTAAAATTTTTAATATAGTGCACCTCGGACAGAGCTTTAGTTTGTGCTCAGAAGAAACACAGGGCAAACAGAGCCAACAAATACAACAGAGAGACAACAATTGGTCACTTATTAGTAGGCAGACCTCTGTTTTGATGTCATTTACCCTTTTTTTGAATCCCCAGGGTCTGTTTTCAGGAGTGCTGCTTGTGGCTAGGTGGGACATGCAAAGGTGCTGGTGTAGATCTGCAGCCCAGCCTCACCATGAATTTCCCAAATATATATATATATTTTTCCCCCTGTTCTTCAGGAATCAGAGACACTGACAGAGGGTCTGGCAGCAGGACAGCTGGCACAGCTCAGAGGTGCCAGAGCTGTTGTGGTGACCATCTGACCCCAGGACGTGTCTCCTGCTGCTCTCCCAGCCTCCTGCCCTCTTTTCTCCTCATGTGCTGTGTCCTCTGCAGTGCATCCATCCTGCCTTTGGTGTGTCATGGCAACTGTGTCAGATGTTTTATTTGTACTTTTTTCTTTTTTTTTTTTTTTTTCTTTTTCCTCTTTTTTACAAAAAAACTGAACCCAGTCTCCTGGGAAATATGGGCCGAGCCCAAAAAGCATTCATGTGGCTGCCAAAATGTCATTTTTTGAACCTGTGGAGGAAGAGAAAACAAGAAAGACAAAAAGAAAGGTCACCATGTTCTAGGTACAGCCATCTTTTGTGGCTTCCATCATGCTTATAATTTGGATTTTTCTCAAGTTCTAGGTACAGCCATCTTTTGTGGCTTCCATCATGCTTATAATTTGGATTTTTCTCAGGTAGGTGTGAGCTGCTACAGAAGCAGCATTGCAGGAGTGATGGCCCATGATGCTGGAGGAGACCTTGTGAGGCTCTTTTCTTCAGCTACACTGAAATAGCCATTCCTGGGATAGACCAAAACACCCAAAAGGACTGAAGGCTGCTTTGCATGGTGCTCTTTGGACTCCTTCTCTATAAATTCAGTCAGGCACAAATATTGGGAAAAAAAAAAAAAGGAAAAAAAGAAAAAAAAACCAAAAACACCAGAATTTTTATGTCTTCAAACTGTATAATAATATCTTGTATATCATCACCAGGCCCAGTAAAGGAAAAAGATCTCACTCTCCTTATCATGGTCTTAGTTTCACACTAGACACAGCTGCCATGATATAACCCAAGGTCCACCACTGCTTCAGCATGCAGGAAGACCCTGTTTGCTTTCTGGGTGGCTTTAAGGCATCATTTAAATCCTCTTTAAGGGTAATTTTCTTGTGGAACTTGCTGGTTTCCTGCAGGAGTTACCTGACACATACCAATGCCTTCCCATCCCTGAGCTCCACTCACTGGAGTAGGCCAGAGTTTTGCAGGAGGTATGGGGTACATTTTTATTTTATTTTATTTTATTTTAAATTTTATTTTACTTTATTTTTTAATTTAATTTAATTTTATTTTATATCTTTAGGATGTGGCAGCCTCAGGGGAAGCCCAGAATTTGCTCTCACCTCAGATCCTACCCCACAACAGGTGGGCAGCATGGCCAGCCAGCAGCAGAGAAATATCAGGTAAGTCAATAAATCCATGGCAAGCAGCAAAACTTCCCAATGAAATTCCTAGCAGGCACTCCTGTGAGAGAAACTCCAGCCCTCAGGTTGATAGCAGGCAAATTTTGCTCCTCTGCCAGGAGAGGTTATTAAATACCAGGTTGGCACTGAGTCATGTTTTTGGGAATTGGGAAAACTGCAGGAATCAAAGCTCCTGGAGGAATTTGACTGCTCCAGTCTCACGTGCTGGAGATGGGTGAAGGGAGGGGGACAGGAAAAATCACATTTTTTTTCAGTGAATCTAATTGCACTGAGTGGCAGCTGGAGGGGTCCTGCAGTGCATTTTGCAGGAGTTTACATAGTTCTGGATCCTGTGCCACTTAGAATGGAAAAAAGAAAGGCAATCTGTTTGATCAGGCCTCTCCCACTCGATATGTGTATTGGATTTTACATTAAAGCTTTTAACAGCTACGTACACATCTGAGCTGGAGCTATTGTTAGCCCATGTGATGGATTAAGATCAAGAATGTTAATGTTATCCAAAGGAACGCTTTTTAATGTATATTGCCATTGTATAAACAGGGTCACCAGAGCTAAATGGGATGTCAATGACCTATGAAGATCATAAAGTAAACAAAAGATCTTAAAATAAGCATGTAACCTGAACATGTCGGGGATTGTTGTATATCAAAGGCATTTGCTTATACAAAAGTAAGGGAAAATTACTTAGGAGTAATGTTATTTGCCACAAGTCTACCTCTTGCCTGCTCTACAAAGGAAACCTATCCTTGAAGGGGCTGGGGTATGTCTCCATCTACCAGGGAGCAGGGAGCAGAGCCTTGCATGCACAGTAAACATGCACAAATCCCAGGCTGCAGGGATAAAGCTGTCATTGCTGCTCAGCAGCAAGCTCCTGCAGTCCTGAGTGCACAGGGAGGGAGGACAACCCCAGCCAGCTCTGGTTCCAGGGGAGTTGCAGAGCCCTTGTGGCACAGGGAGAGCAGGAGACCAGCCAGCTGAGTGGGAATTAGCAGACACCAGATGGCTGAAAACAATGGGAAGAGAGAAGGAGCTTTATTTTTTTTTTTTTTTTATCCCCTATAAGTCCATTAGCATTCCCCTTCTTGCTCTGTATCATTGCAATTGAGAAGTAATGGGTTTGTTTTTGCTTGCTGTGTAGTCCCTAAATTATTGCTGGGGGTGGGGTGTGAATCTCTTCTTCAAGATGCCTTAAACTAAGTAATTTCTTGTGAAACAGCAGGGTAAAAATCAGAGGATTTGCCTGGAGAAAGGGGGTTCTGGGGTGTTACTATTCCATCCTAAAGTGCAGCTGGTCATCCCACCAAAAGTGCAGAGCCTTTCATTCTGGTCATGGATTGGATCTTTGCACAGGACATTCACTTAAATCTTGACTTCATGATCCTTGTGGATCCCTTCCAACCCAGAATATCCTATGATTCTGTGGTTTGTCCTCACTGAATTTCACTGGATCACCTTCACATGCAGTCTTGAGTTCTAATCCTGTCCACAAAGCCCCTCTCAGCCTTGTCTCTTTGCAAATTAAATGTATTCTATCCCATTAGTCTGAGCACGAATGGAAGTAAATGCCAGAGTTGGGACTGCTCCTGGAGAATCCTTCTGCCATTGCCACCAGGAGTTGTAGACAACACCTTTCTGGAAATGGATTTAAGAAATAGTCTTACACTTAACCCAAAATAGCTCTATCATAACCAGATATTCTTGACTTGCTTGTGAGAATGTCATAACAGTTATATAATATATATAACAATATAACTGAAATAATAATATAACTGAAGTTATACTGCTCTTTCTGTGCAGGCTGTTATGATATCCAATGAGTATCCCCTATTAGTCTGATAATATTTCTTGCAAGAAGTCTATGTTGGTCAGTTCACATTTCCTTGTTATTTTCTAGGTTGTTTTCAGATGGTGTAGCTGTTCCAGAATTTTTTTTCCTAGCAGGTTAAATTACTGGTCTGGAGCACACCATCTCTTTAAAAATTAAACCAAAATAAAATAATAAAAAATAAAAAATCTGAGAAACAAACCCCCAAAAGACCTTCCCTTGCCTTCCATAAGGCCTCAGATCAGCATCTGAGAGATGGACACATCTAATTCCTTAGTTACTAGAGGTGATTTTCATGAAGACCATAGGACCTAGAAGCATCTGACTTATTCAGGCTTTCTGTGAGCTTGTACTATGACTTCAGGCTGGGAGTTCACCTGTTTACTTCTGGAATTGTTTGCATGGGGCCCTGAGTTATGGTTGGTCCCAACACAAAGTGATGCAAAGCAGGCTGGAGCATTAATCAGTGATTTTTCTTTCCTATGTCACTATTTTGCTGGCTCTGCAGGCATCTTGTTGGATAGGGGGGCTGCAAGTAAGGCTTTATTTAATCCTTTAATTTCTGTCATTCTCTGCCAGAGACTGTGATGTCTAAATTCATGCTGGATAAAATGGATCTTGGTTATAGGGAAGGTGTAAATCCTGGTCCCCAAATATCTGGGTGCTGGGACCAAGGGAGATGACTGCTCCCAGTTGCTGTCCATAAATTATCCCTTTTCCTGCAGCCCTGACCCTTTACCATCTGTACCCTGCCTTGCAGTCCTGACAGGGACAAAGCTTCCAAATGACACCAGGCTTCCCCTTAGGAGCAGGAGACTATGGAAGTCACTGCTCCCTGTGCCTTGTTTCTTCTCTTCACATCCAGTAGAAAACCTTTTCTATGCCCTTCCTCTTTCCTTCCATCCCTCCAGGGGAAGGAATCTGGGGTCTTGGTGCCCTAAAATGCTCAGGAAGGCCAACACCCAAGTGTTTTCCTGGTGTTTCTGGGGTTTTACTGCCACCTTATCTCCACTGAGCAGAGCCCCATGTGTCTTGTGCCTCACATCCCACAGCTCTCCACAGTGGGTAGGAAAGGGTGTCCATAGAAAAGGAGGTGTGAGAACCAGGTTCCTCACTCTGATGTGAGTGTAAATCTTCTCCCAGCTCTTGGGAGAGAGTTTCTGGGTGTTTAAAGTGGTTGTTTTGGTTGCCAGCTGCCCAGCAGCATCCTTCATTGTTCCTGTGTTACCTCCGTGGGTTTCTTTGTTTTGGTGTTATTTGGTTTTTAGTTTGTTTCACACAGAGTTCATTTCCAATTACCTTTGGGAAATTTCTGTTAAGTTAATATGAATTGGAATATCATCACTTTAGAAAAAATGACAGGAAAACATGGGCTTATTTCCTTGGCTACTGGAAAAAGAGAAAAGTTCACAATGCTGACAGTCCTTTGCTTTTCCATTTCCTATTAGATATGGGCATATAGTTTTGATTTCTTCCTTAGGTATATGTACTAATGTACCACAAAGCAGTGAAAACTGCTCATATACAAAATGATCCTTGCTACTTGAGCAAGCTCTTCCTAGCATGCAGAAATTCAGCTGCTCTCCATCTCAGATATTACAATAGTAATCAGCAATTTAAAAGTCTTTCAATAATTGTTAACCCAAAAGGTTTTGTTTGTTTGTTTACTGGCACTGACTGATGGTTATTATCAGCTTTGAATGACATTCAACATTCATTTTGCAGCTCTGTCTGTTTCCAAATATTTGGGGATGTCCTTGTTAGGATGTTTTCAATGCAATTCCATTCACAGCAATCCCAAAGCACGAGCGCTGTATGTGATCAATTAATCACCGCTTGTAATCAAGATTTTCTTCTTAACATGTGGAAACACAGACAGTAAATATGCCTTAAAATGTCTTTGTTTTGTCAGGAAACGACCTCCCAACGTGCTTTAAAATATGTAAATAGGTTTGTGCTCTGTGATGAGGCATTGCTGTGTGGTTTGTCTAAAGAGTCTTGTATGGAAGGGATGTAGTGACTAAAGTTTTGTGTGGCAATGTTAGGGCTGGTGGCTTTGTGCTCTAACTCTGATCCACTTGGCTTCAGGGAGTCTGACAGTGGATGTGATGCCTACTGTCTCGAGCTATTAGGACTGGAAACAGCAGGTGTTCAAAAGGAATTATGGGTTTCCTAAAGGAGGAGACCAAAGAAGATTCTTGGCTGAATAAATTGCTTCACTCGGTAGAAACTGAGCACATTTTTAAAACTGGTGCAAATCACTTTGGAACAGTGCTGGTGAAGTTAAGCATCAAGCATCTCAAGGTGTTTCTGTCCCTTCAAGGTTCTTACTGCTATTTTTGCATGATGTCTACACAGTCATTTTCCTTGAGGAAAAAAAAAAAACACTGACCTGGAGTAAAGCAGCTTTTAAAACTGGAAGTGAATTTTGGGGTTAGGGTGAAGAACTCTTTTGGAGAGATTAGATTATTCCCTATCTTTCCATCACAGGGCTTTTCCTGTTTGTTTGTCTCCATTATCTTCCCAAACATCTGGTGCTGGCCTCTGCAAAGACAACAGGATCTGCAGGTTAGATCCTGTGTGGTCTTGCCCATTGAGAAGAAAGGGCATTGGGATAAGTTAAGTAGCTGTGAGTCACAGAAAGGCCTGGTCTAGGGAGTTTTCAGCTGAAGATGGATGAGCTCTCCTGCTCCATGGACCAGTTCCCCCTGTTACCTGATTTCTTTGACATGCTGGCAGTTGCCTTAGCTGGGCTCTCACTGTGAGACAGTCAGCACTGCACTCACAGCACTGCAGGAAAAATAAACCCCTTCAGAACAAGCAAAACACTTGGAAAAACATGCAGATGTCTTTTTTTTTTTTTTNTTTTTTTTTTTTTTTTTTTTTTTTTTTTTTTTTTTTTCTCTGCCCCTTTTTTTTTTTTTTTTTTTTTTTGGTGAGTTCTGAGTTGTGCTTCCTCTTAAAAGTTTGGGTACAAAGACCTTTCTGTGAAGGTTGTCAGCCTTTGCACCAGATTTGGCAATTTTCTTCTGACACTGCTATCATAAAGGAGGAGAGAAGAAAGGGCTGATGACAGGAGCCCATTAATTAAAATTAGATACTGTTTTAATCTTGGTCACTGTCTTGAAACCGTGGCAATGGCAAAAATGCCTTGGCCTCTTTGATTTTCTTCTCCACCTGATTACAGCTAGAGAGGTCAGGATCTTCCCTGTGCTGCACCACCATCCAAAGCATTGAAATGGGAGGCTCAAGAGATCTGGTCAGACTTTCTGGGTTGTCCAGGCAGATTGATACCATCTGGAAGTCTGGCTGGGCAAGAGGATTTGAAATCTGGACACTGATAGTGGCTTTTTAGTCTTCCATTTTTCTAAAGTAGTTTTTCAGTGGGAGTAAGTGACTCTAATTGTATTGAAGGAGCTTGACTAATTCACACCAGCTGAGGGACTGGCCCCCGAGGTCTGGGCTGGCCTGTTCTTTCTGTGTAATTAAAGAAAAAAAAACAAACCAAAAAGCAAAAAACCAACTTTTTGGATAATAGTGTAGAAATTGAAGTCCTTGGCTGATTTGCATTTCAGTTTGAGATGGAACAGCACCTTCTGGGAAGAATGTGTATTTCCATGGTGGCTCTGGCCAAGGAGATGTTTCCACTTAGGGAAATGGGCATCATTCACCCTATTCCACCTCCAGCCAGGAAAGGGATGATGAGGTGGTGGGTTGAGGCTCTAGCAGCATGTGTCTGATGGTCCTTGCTGAGGTGGGCCAAGTGTGTAGCTACAGGGTGAAAAGGAAGCAAAACACATCTGGTGGCTTTAAGGCTCCAGGCTGTGACCTTGGGCTGGCAGGGTGCTCTCCACTGACCTGTACAGAACCTGCTTGGTGGGCATAGAACCCCCAGGTTGGGGGAGATGAGGTTGGGAAGTACTCTGCCTCTCTGATGTCCCAGCATGGTATTAGTGCAGCACTGGTATTCCATTCCCTCTTGGAAGCATCTTGGAAATGGGCTTCTCTGTTCCAGGGTGCAGTGAAATCCTGGGCTTCTGAGCCTTAAGATTTCTGTGATCCAGCTGAACAAATGTAAAAATATTTGCAAAATTTCTGTGTACCTGAATACCCAGCACATTGGAGTTTATCTTTAACACAACCAGAGGAAAGAACACTGCACTTCGGTTTTTAATACTAACTGCATCTTTACTTTGGTCCTTTTTGCTTTATTCTGCTTTAGCTGTAGAATCCTTTAAAGGAGGAGGAAAAAAGCAAATATGCTGCTTGTCACTTTCTCAGATGATACTAAATGACCTTTCTCTGAAAGAGGGAGCTGATTGTAGGTAGCAGCACTGAAGCTTTATTGTTAAAGTCAAATCCTGTTTGTCTTTTAGGCCAAAGGAATAAAAATATAAACACACAAATAGGGAAGCAAGAGAAGAGGGAAAATAAAAATCGTGAAAGACAAGAAAACTCAGTTTCTGATGCTTACATGTCACTTTCTGCAAAATCAGTGGGTGTTTTTTTTTCTCTTTTTGGGCTTTAAAGGAATCAGACCATATGCCCAGCACATGTATATCCTGCTCCATTGTACCACTCTCTACCTGGGCTGTTGTCTTAGCTTCCCTCCCATCAAGGACTTGCAAGAGAGGATTTTTTCCATGGCTGAGCAAGCTTGACCTTTACTAGGCAGGAGGTTAAGAGGAGGGAAAATGGAAGACAGAAGAGACAGACCTAGAGTGACTATTAATAGGAATTGAGGTTTACATCTCAGTTGCTGCTGAGGGATTCAATAGAATCTGATAATCCCTATATCCTTATCTGGAACAGAGCTTCACTGACAGGCATGCTTCTTGTTTCCTTCCCCTCAGGTGGCTGGGTTGGCACATCTCTTAATATCTGCAGGCAATGAATTATGGCTGGGTACCAGCAGCAGAGATGGCAGGATGCTCTGCAAAATTGCTTGCCATCCACTGGAGCTCCTGAGTTGTAAAGCACCTCTTGGTAATGCAGCCTCCCAAAAGCTTGGAAGTGTTCTAGCAGAGCTGCTCATAAAGCAAATATGGGCTGGTTTGTGATTGTCTTTGAGCCAGCTTGGCCTCGGAGACTGCACAATTCCCTGGTGGTGTTGATGCTTCTCCTCACTGCTATTTGCATTTCCATCTGGTCCTTGCTCATACACAGGCAGCCCTCTCCTTGTGACCACCACCTTGATGTGGCTGAGACAGTCCTCTGACCTCACTGCACATTTCTCAACAAACCAGCTCGTTTCCTCCACGAAGCCCATCAAGTTGTCATTACTTACTTCAGTTTATTTTTGCAAATCGTTTTTACATGGGATGTGTATGTGCTGAGGTGTCTGTCTGCTGCCTTTCACCTGCTTAGGGCATGGAAAGAGCTTGTTTTGAACTTCAGAATGGTCTTTCCTCTACATAAATATTTTACAAAGCTTGCAAGGGTCTTTTGGGGTTAGGAATGATTTGTTCCGTCAATTCAAAATGTTACCTAATACCAATAAATGTTAATAAAGAGCTTGTAGCTGGCATCATATACCAAAGCACTGTGCATTCATTAAAAATCACCTATGCAAGTGCAAGGCCAGCCAAAATAATCTCCTAATCAGTTATAAAAAGTCCACAGTACTTGTCAGGAGTTCAGTGTGGGGCAATAGCATTGAGAGTTGTGGTTTCTGGCTGAGGCACTAAATCTGTTGCACATGGAGACAAGCCAGAGTAAGAAAGTCCTCACTGGGACACAATCTTTCCTATGTTTGGGGTAAAGGAGTGGGGATTTGAATTTGAAAGAGCAGTAAGTCCTCAGATGGTTGGTGTTTTGGGTTTATCCCTGTTATAAAGGGAAGAGTGTATTTCAGAGGTCTGCGCTTTTTGGTGAGAGTTTTGTGAGTGTTTTCCAAAAATACCTGTCTCTTCCAGTATGCCAGAAGTCTCCCTGCATGTCACCTCTTATGTGAGCTCATTGGCATGTGTGATTTGGCATTCAGCAGGCTGCAGAAGGGATATTCCTGGTGTTATGTGTTTTTCCAAAGGCAGTCTTCCCACGTTGGCCGAGGTCTTCCCCGGTGAGGTAAATCCTGACCTTGCCTGTTGAAGTTGCTTCATGGCTCTTGGCTGGTGGTGCAAAGCTTTCACAGTGAGGAACAAGCCACTCTATCTTCCACACTCCACCTAAGTTAGTATTAAAACTTAATTTGTTATGTCTGGTGATTTAGGGCTTTAGAGCCCCCTTTGGCCCACCATCACTCATGAGTGAGTATGTCATCTTTCTGTGCACTTAAAAGGAGTTGAAGTGTCTCCAAAGAACATACTTTTGGCTGGGGCTGGAAAGCTTACATGGTCACTTTTCAGGCAGTTTTTAATATGAGATTAGATCAGGAATTACCAGAATATGGCTCCTGAGGTGCATTCTGTAATCAAAGGGGAACACACCACTTTTTTTTTTTTTTTCTTTTCTAAATGCCCAGTTGCTGTGATGATTTATTAACTGAGGAGCCTCTTTCCATCTCAGAGTGACAGATGTTGATGTCCAATGTGACCATGTTGGTTCCTATCCTGATGGAGCTCAGAATTCCATGTGACATGGTGGGACTGCCTGGTACCTTAGTGCCTCCAGAGCCAGTGCCCCTTAGGATCAGCAGCAACCTTGGCCTTTGGAACATGATGTTCCATGACCCAGAAGATCATCTATGTCTTGCAGCTCCTTTCTACTGCCTTTTTATTATTATTATTATTATTATTTCCCTGTCTGTGTGTCCTTGAGAGCTATGGGCTGGCAGGGTTTGTTGAGCTGTTGGAACCCTGGGCACTGGAAATTCCAGGCTTTCTGTGCTGACAGGCACTGACCCCCAAGAAAACTCTGCATTGAAAATGCCTTGGAAAATGCTTCCAAAATTGAGTGACAGCACTGGGATTGTGGGTGTGGAGTTTGAATAGAAGTGTGTGATATCACAGGGTGCAAAACTTAGAGTTTAAGGTTTTAGGATACAGTAATAGATATATAAAGCAAGATGGAGGTTTTAGGCCATAGGCTGAGTCCTTATTTTTCACCTTCTTCTTCATGGTTTGGGTGGTATTTTGTAACTGGATAGAAAAATCTGCATTGTGGGCCACAGGAGGTTGGTTATTGGGTCAAAAGTAAAAATAATTTAGGTGTCATTTCTTAATTGGACAGTTTGTGCTTAAAAGGCCTTGTAAAGAGATAGAGACAGAACCATTTTTACCTTGTTAGTTAGAAGTGCTGTAGAACTCACAGCTTGTGAGACTGTAACATAGATAAGAATTAATAAACATCTGAGTATGAACACAAAATTCTGTCTGGAGCATTTAATCACAGCTCTGGCAGAAAGGAATATAAAAAAGCAACATTCACCTTTCATCCTAGGGCCCTCTTTGCAAAGACACCAGGAGATGTATATTGGGAGCCCAGATTTGATGTGTCAGGTTGAACAACAGGAATGGTTGCACCCATGTGGTGCCACCGTTCATGCTGGCTCCTGCCAGCAGCAGAGCTCTGCCAAGGCTTGGAGAGGCAGGAGTTTGACTCACATTCCCAAGTGTGTGGTCCTGAAACTACCTATTTTAGCAATTGGTGTTGGTTTGGCATTTTTAAGTTTGTGTGCATGACTACCCGTGAGTTGAGGCAGTCCGAGTGTTCAAGTTGTATCTACTTTGGTTTTGCCAGTCTATAAATATTCACTGTGCTTCTTTCCCTGCACCAATGGGCCAAAAAAAAAAAAAAATTTTAAAAATTATTGTCTTCAGGAAGGCAGTGCAATACATAGGCATGGGCATTCCCACAAACTAAGATGGGTTGGAGAAGGCTTAGCCCTTGGTTTGTGAGGCAAAGGTCAAACGTGACATGTTTCCAGATGATGGATTTTCAGGATTGCTTTGCCAAACCATGTTACCAAAATTCTAGCTCTTTGTGCATCAGCACTGTATTTATTTAGGTCCTTGTTTAAAAGTGCCAGAATGAAACCTGCTGCCTCTGCTGTTTTGCATGTTGAGTGTAATAAAATATGTGGTTGGAATGACTGGATGGTGGCTTTTGTGCAGCCGCTCATGTTTTGTTTTCATTTTGTTGAGTTTTATACACTTTTCTCAGCAAAAGAGGCTTGTGATATTCGTGTGGCTGTCCATGAGTGCCTTGTGGAAAAGACAAACTTGATCCTGGCTCTGTTTTTGATAGTGCATGGATGGAATCATTGCTCCAAAGTCAGCCCTTAAGATTCCCATGCTGGAGCACATGAACAAGCTTGGAGTAGTTGAATTGAGCAAAATCTTCTTTAAATGCAGACAGAAATGGTTCCTACTTATTCAGCAGCTTCAGCAATGTACTGTGGAAGTAGCAGGCCCTAATGGCACTGAACAAATGGAGCTGAATTTAGAATATGCTCCAATGTTGCTTGGACTTCCCCAAATTTCTAGGCAGAGAATATCTACCACCCTCTTAACACTGATTCCACATTTATTGCCTTACTCCTACTCTGGGCTTGGCAGATTGGAGCCAAACCATCACCACTCTCCTTGGGAAAGTTTCCCAAGTTTTCTGCAGGAAAATAAGAATGACCCAAGTGGTGATGTTATCAGGCCAACATATGAGAAAATCCATCAGAGTGAAAGGAGTGAATAAAGGAAGGGGATGGAGTGGAAGAGATTTTTCCTGTTGCTTTTCACAGGCCTGGTTATGTCATGCTCATGGTGAAATCTTGCTCCCACTCTTCACTACTGATACATGATTTTTTGGCAAATCCTGCAATGTCAGCTCATGGATTGATGTTCACCAAGGCAGGCTTTCTTATCCTCTGCTAATACTTCAACCAGGTATCTGAGTAGTACAGGATTTCTCAATTAAATTGAAATTATTTCGCAAGATCATCCAGAATAAATACTCTGGACAACAGAACAGGGTTGGTAATACGGAACATGTGATTTATTTTTTTACGGAACCGATACGGGAAAACGTTTCCACACTGACAAAAACAGAACAAATGTAGGTCAGTGTCTGAAGGAGATGAAAGAAGCCAAGTGTAATGAGAGCCTATTGTTTCATGCTGACATATGCAGGAAGCTTGTGGAGAAAGAACATCAAACTAAAATGTGAGGAAAAAAGAATAGAAGGCATGAAAATCATCATACTCAAGAAAACAAAGAGATCAGAAAGTTGAGGGGCATGCTAAGAAATCTGCACTGGGAGGCTAAATAAATGAGTTTCATATTTCCCCTTCTTCCTTCCCTTCAGTTCCGGGTTTCTCTCTCCCATTTGTCTGCTAGGTAGCAGCTCTTCTTCCTTCCAGGAATACTTTGATTTTTTTCCTTCCTCTCCTGCAGATGCCAGGGCCTAGAGAGATCCAGATGGCAAGCAGACCAGCAAAAAAAAGGGCCTCTTTACTATTTCACTTCTCATCTTCCTCTCAAGTTGAAAACACATGAAAGATCTATTGAAAAGAACAGACAAGCCTTATTTACTTTTTAATAAGCAAATTTAGTTTACGTATTTAACAGAAGTTAGTACACTGTTCAAGCAGCTGGAATAAATATGAAGAAGCAATTTAGACTCTAATTCTTTTCTTTGTTCACCAGTCTTACACTGATTTTCTTGGACGTCAGAGGCGTTTTTGTGACTTGGGAGATGGGCATAAAGAATTGGTCCTTCATGCTAATTATTTCTGCCACCCATTGTCATCTGGAAACATCTTTCACAGCTCTGGCCAACCAGTGCCTTCCCTAAAATTTCAGTGGATCTAGGAGGCTTAAATCTGTTCTCAGCTTTGTGCAGAGAAAAAGTGATTCCTGACCCAACAGGAATGAAACTGCTGCAAGAGAACATAGTTATGTCCTGTGTTTTCACAGATGAGGCACTAGTGTATTTTTTTTTTTTAAATTTTTTTTTATCGACTATCTCCATTTCATGTAATTTTTCCCACCTCTTGTAACAGAAAAATATATTTGTGGGAAAGTGTCTGTCTGAATCCTATGATACCCCACAGGCTTGAGCCTTGTCATCCAAGGGCTTACCCAAGGGGCAATGCCCTGGTCACTGTTCAAGTGTTCCCAGGATTATCCCTTCCCATAGCCTCATACTTACACAGGATGGATACCAAATTTCCACTCTGTCAGTGTAATGAAGGGCTCCTGTGGCAGTCTGATGGATGGCCTGGGTCTGCTCCTTGTGAGCAGAGAATTCACAGCACCATGAAATATGTAGTCTGATGAAAGGTGTTTTAAGGGATAGCCATTGATATTCCTTAAAAGTTCAGTAGTTTCTGGCAATAAACTTGTGAGTCCTAGCAAAGGAAAAAAAGCCCTCCTATCTGTCCTTACAGTATATAGACATGAAGCCCAGAGTTTTTGGGTTGTTTTAGGGCACAGAGTGATGATGACTGTTTCACTTAGTGATGCATTTGAATTGGTGATTTATGCAGCCCAACGTTGACTTTAATTTAGCTCATGTTACAGGCAGAGTAATTCAGTCCTTAATGAAGTGTACTTCACATGACATATTGAACATGGGATCTGACAATCAGTGGTTGAAAACCAGCCCAGGTTACATTTTCTTTTGTCATTGGATGTGGGCTGGCAGTTCATAAACTTAAACTGAGGCATGCAAACCAATCACTCTCTCTTAAGTGGTGCTGAAGACGAGAGACCTGTGTTAAACCAACTTTCCTCATTCTTTTAAAGGAAAAGGAGGGAAAAAAAAAACCCCTTCCACATGAGCTGTGTTATGCATCTGAGAAAGCTGACATTCATATGTGTATATACACACACTTTTTTAGTTCTCTGCTATGTGAGTATATAGAAAAAAAGCATTGTTAACAAAAAGATTCCTGCCCTGACCTATGCAAAACTTTGGATTGTGAAGTAGGCAAGTGAGAACATTTGACCTGCATGCTCCTGAGCAGACAGACCCAGCTCTGAAGCAGAATGAATTCCTCTTACATCAGCTCTTGCAGGGGTTCAGGGCAAGGCTGCTGGAGAGGCAGCACAGCCTGGCTGGCTTTGGGAGCATTTGTGGGGGGCTCTTTCTGTGCATGCATTTGAAAGGAATCAACAGAACAGCTCTGAACTGTAAATATGCAAATCTTTTTTATGTTTATGTGAAGAGGTTCGTCGTTATTTGCCTATGGAGAAGGAAGCAAAATTTTGAATGCTTCGAAGAGGCTGCATTTGAAAACGAGAAAACCTGTGGTGAAGCAGGCTAAGTCACAGCTTTGTTTTTTCACAGTGCAAAATGTTGACTCAAAGTAGCATGGCAAGTGTGGTGTTTTTTTGTGCAAGCCTGGTTCAGACATCTCTATCATCCACTCCTTTCCTTCTTCATTTTACAAAGCTGTAAAAAGATGTTTTTAGTGTTTGAGTGTGAAACTAGGGGAAAGAATGGAGGTAAGCAAAGAACATCAGCTTCTGGACAGCTTGAAAATAGATATAATTTCCCTTAAAAAAAAAAAAA
>WEIU01007026.1:766206-773706 GCA_013389925.1 Aegithalos caudatus
TTTTTTTTTCCCTTTAGCTTCTCTTTTTCATGCTTTCTTAAGGAAATTTATTTGAGCTAGAACAACCTGGCCAGAGAGGAACAGAGTGCATTTCTTTACCAGTTTGTCAAATATTGGCAGCTAATTTACACCCTAAAGGATTACTGAATAATCAGGGGTCTAGGGATGAATCAACTCAGCAGAACTATTTTTCCCTGCACCTTTTTTTTTTATTATTTTACTTTTAAATTGAAATATCAATAATGCAAATCATCTAATATGTGCTGATAAAATGTCTATGACTTTCCACTGAAAGTGTCTGAAAACCAGATACCTACAGACACACAGAACAAGGGAGACAGGCCATTAATTTAAAATTTAGAGGACCAATAAGTTTTTGATAGCAATGGGTTACTGTGCTAATGATTATTTAACTTGTTTCATGTAGGGTTAAGTGTGTATGGCTATGTAAAGTGCAGCTCCTTATTGAAGTGAGACCATTTTGCCTCTGAAATGTTATATTCAAAGCAGGGGGAGGAAAGCAGCCAGATTATAAAAAACAGTTGCTCTATGATGGCAAATTTCAAGCAATTGTGAAGCAGGAGCCTCTACAGTTACAGAAGTAAATTTTTCTACTGCAGGAAAAAAAACAAACTCAAGCAACCATACACAAAACCAAAATACTTCTGAGTTTCCTCTCTGCTTCTTCTGAGAAGCTATTCCAGTATGTATTTATTGATGGGTGCAAGCACAGAACGGGGAACATGGCTGGTTGTTCTCCTAATTATTCTCATCTTTTTTCTTTCTTTACCTTAATATTCTATTTTTAAAAAAAAATTTCTTTTCTTTTACTTTTTCTCAAGATGGGTGTTACTACAATAAGATACCATGGGATCTGGGGTTTGCTTGTGTCTTTTTGAGCTTGAAGTGACATTTTATTATAGACATATAATTCAACACTGAACATATTTTTCAAGAAAACACTGATCATTCTTTTTCAAGTAAAAGGCAATACCACTTCTAGTTAAAAAAAGTTAAAAAAAAAAACCCAACTAAAAGTAGCAATAAATGTTTGATAGCCTGTAAATGATTTACAGACTTTTTTACTCCAGCACTCTTCAAGTACAGTATGTTTGTGTTTTTCATGCTGTTTATTTTGTCTTTCTAAAGGGATTGCACTTGCTAACCTCCCAATTTTGGGGTTGTTTATTCTTTATGTGGCTGACTACTTAACAGAGCTGCCATTTGTGAGCATTTTGTGTCCTTCAGCCCTTCTAGGAAGTTGTAGGTAGGAATGCTCTAAACCCTCTCATAGTTTCCTATGGGGAGAGGATGGCAAAGTAAGGCTAATGATCTGGAAGTTAGCTGGAATTCAGAGACAAATACTAAACATAATATATCTATCTACCTATATATATATAAAAGAGATTTTTTTTTTCCCTAAAAAAGAAGAAAAAAAAAAAAAAAAAAAAAAAAAAAAAAAAAAAAATATTTTTTTTTCTCAAAAAAAAAAAAAAAAAAAAAAAAAAAAAAAAAAAAAAAAAAAGCAATGAAAATTTATGACCTTAACATTCCTTCAGGGTCAAGCAATTTATCAAATTCTCTCACTTTCTGGTTTCAATTACACAGCTATTGTGGAAGGAACTTATTTTAGCAGGTTCATTTGCCTCAGTAGGGAATACAGGACTTTGGCCTAATGCTTCACCTTTAGTGCAGGCCATTTGAGCCTTAGAACAAATACCAATCATCACTCTTAGGGGGAAAAAAAAAAGAAAAAAAAAAGTAAAAAAAAAAAAAATCTGCATTGGTATGGCCTATTGGAATGGGGTTTCTGTCAAGGTAAACGGTTGTCGGCAATGACTGTGGTAGAGTGGCGATAAATCCCATTTTATTGCTGAAAAATTCCAGCTTCTCTCCATGCCTGACAGCTCCCCACATTCTCGTACCCATTTGGGCAATTTCTGTACTATGTCCATCTGGTTCTTATTACCTCTCAACCTGCCAGTGTCTGATCCAGAAAAAGTGCAGGTCAAAAACAGGGGAAAGAAACCAAGGTGATGGACAAAACAGAAAGAGAGTGATTGAGAGACCAAGTCATGCTTCCTGTTCCTTCCTCCCCAGCCAAGAAAATATGGGTTTTGAGTGGAATAAACAAATTTAAGGGAGGCTATTTGCTTAATTATGAAGTTGCTGTCAATGTCCTTAAGATACAAAATTAAATAAGTATTAATCCATGTGCTCCAAGCTTTGGTGTTGCCACCAAATGTTTGCCCAGGACACTGATGATATCTTACTAAGTAAAACTTTTCTGGAGAAATGGGAAAAGCCAAGACTTCAAATCCTTAAATCTAGGAGTTCTGGTGTGACCATTTCATCTGCAGCCTTTTTCACTGTGCCTTTGGCATTAAGAGACTTGTCTCCAAAGTTTCATTTGGGGGTTGCAAATTGTTTTAGGAAGGCATCAAAAGTATAATTAAATTGCAATTTGAAAAAAAAAAAAATCCCAACCTGAAGTAAAAGTTAGGCTAGCTTCTTAAAAGAAAAGTGAAAAGAAAGCCTTTATTTCCCTGCAAGTTTTGTGCACACTGCTGAACTCAGACCTAAGTTAGAAAGTCCTCAGAACCCCCCGCAATAAGTAGAGGGAAATCTGATAATTTAATTTAAAAATCAAACAAATTAGCCCACAACAGCTGAACTGTCAATAAGTCAAAACAAAAAGTACTCCCATGGGAGCACTTGTTCTCCTCCCAGCTAAAATATTTTGTGTGGCATTTGTCAAGAACCCCCTAGTGCTATCAGGAGACATGCCTTGATCCACTTTCAGTCTCTCCCTTCAATGAATTTAAATGTAATTTCTGTACTTATTTTACCTGGAACACCTCATTTCCCACCCAAAATCCTGCATTCTGTACCTTTTTTTCCCCCGTCTTCCATCACTACTGTGGTCTCATGTTAGCTTACACAGCCTCTTCTTGAGGCTGCATGCCCTGAAGATGCAAGGGAAATTAAACCCAACTTTTTGAACTAAAATCTCCTAAAAATCTGAATTTTAAGTAGCAGAAATCTCAAAGGGTGCCCTGCCCTCTGCTCTGTGATCCTTGGGGAGAAGGGCTCTTAAGCAACCCACACTGGGTGTCTCGTATATGGCAGGATTTGCTGACAGGTGTACCTGGCACCAAAAGGCTGGAAATTGTGGGAGATATTAGGAATTACATCCCCATGTCTTGTACAAAGCTGTTGGCCCCCAGAAGCTCAAGGTGAGGCTCCAACAGTGAGACAAGGCACAGGGGTGCAGTTTGCAGAGGAGCTGGAGGAAGATGCTGCTGTTGAACAAGATGGGACACAGAACGAGTAGGAAGGAAAAAGTGGGGAGAGTTAAAAATTTTGCTCCAGAATGGGTGACCTAAAAGCACCATGTGCAAAGTGTGACACCCAGCTCACCACCTGTCCTTGCAACTTCTCCCTCTGATGCTGCTAAAGTGAGAATTTAGAGGAGATGGCTTTGATGGGAAAAGCCCTCCTCTCTTTTGGTGTCAGTAATGGCACTGACAAATCTGTCTCTGCTTAAGCTTTGCCTGCATTTGGCACAGATTAGAGAATTAGATTTAAAAAAAAAAAAACCAACTTATTATTTTCTGCTTGTCTTTTTTCTTTGTTCAGCTGTGGGGGGGCATGCCATGCAGATTTAGATGCCAAGATATTTAAAGTGTGGTTTGGGACACCTACAAACACCTTGGTTTGAGGAACCACCCAGCCACACTGCTTGATTTGCCCGTGGAGCCACTGAATACAAAAGAGGCTGACATGAAGGAAAGCCCCAACTTTGACAATAAAAATATGTCAGCATGAAAATGGTTAATGGTGAGTATTATAGCTTCAAAAGACCCCATTGGCTACCCTTAAAGGATGCCCTGCAATTGTTAAACTCATCAGATGCAACTACCCTTCCTCAGCTAGCCCTTACATTTGTCTGGCTAACAGTAAAAAAAAAAAAAAAAACAACTATAATAAATTGGTAACATATGTTGCCAGACAAGAATAAGTGATATAAATAAAGAGTCAAGAGACATAGCCCCTCAAGAACAATGTGTAAAGATTTAAACTTCCAATGTATTAGTTAAGCTAGGAACATTTTAGGAGGAACTTGAAAGTGGTGTACTGTTTGTTTATATCATTCCTTCTATTTTTTTCTTCTCCTCTCTCTTTTTTTTTTTTTTTTTCTTCAGCTTGCATTTTAAATCAAAATGTTCTCCATGACTGACTGCTTTGCAGCACTAGGGTAAGTCCCATTTTTCCACAGCTTAANTTTTTTTTTTTTCTCTTCAGATTGCATTTTAAATCAAAATGTTCTCCATGACTGACTGCTTTGCAGCACTAGGGTAAGTCCCATTTTTCCACAGCTTAAACAAAAAATATGCCTAACAAATCTATGCCAGAAAGGCATTTTGCTGGGTTTAGGTTTAGGAAATAAGCACAATGTTGTTGGGAAGACATCCTTTTTTTAAATTTTTTTTTTTTTTTTTAATCCAAATATAGAAAATTGTGCATGTGCAAACATAGCTACTATCAAGAAAGCCAATTCACTGTAAAGGTGACAACTCTCCAAACTAGTAATACATTAACAGTGGCAGCATTAAAAAAGAAAATATAAAACCAAATATGCTTTGAGACTTAGCTGGCTGTTTTATTTATCTTTTACTTTTATTGAGACATCCTTTGAAAAATGGCATAAAATAAATAGTTTTACAAAACAACAACATAATCAATCTCTAAATGAGAAGATAAATCAAGGATTTCATTAACTGCTGGTAGCCAGTTTAAATTGTAGTCTTGTCCATAATGTCTATCTATCTATGTATGTCCAAGTTATATTAAAAACCTTTAAATGGCTTTGTAATATCAGCTACATCTAGCTATTATAATAATTAATGATACTGTTTTATAAATCAATATATGTATTCTTGATAAATTCATATCCAGTTAATGGTGTAATTTAAATAAAAAATTAATGTAATAAAGGACATACTGGAATAAGCAGGAAATCTTTAAAGGTTAAGAGGCAAATTTGTCTAAATTCTTCCCTTTGTACCTATTTTTTGAGAAAGCCTCCACTGAAATGCAGCAGATAGCAGCCTGGCTCTCTGGACTGCACTCTCGCCATTAGTTTTGTTTTAACAGCACCCGGTGAGTTTTTGCAGCAAAAGGAAAAGGGAAAGCCCCTTCAGCAGCAGGAATAGTTTCCCCCCTGGTTTCTCATCCTGCTGCAAAACTACAAACAAAAAAAAACAACAAAACAAAGACAAAAGCAAAAAGAAAGAAATTAAAAAAAAAAAAAAAAAAAAAAACCAACCAAACAACCCCCCCGTCGGTGGGGAAGAAGNACCACCCCGGCGTTTGGGCAGAAGGAGAAATGGTAAAAATGCTTCTTTTTTTGCCATTCCCCATCGATTCCATATTTGTGTTATTATAAAAATATTTTGCTTGTTCTACACGGTGTCATTAAAAAAGGTAAAATATGAACATTTTGTCCCAGGCATGAAGTGCATTCGGAGGAGCCTGGAAACCCTGCAGACTGTTCAGTGTAATAAAAAGCTGTTCTTTATCTCTTGTTTTAAATACAGTTAATCCTGTTTATTCAGCAAACACATTTAAGACCAACTTTGAGGGGGAAAAAAAAAACCAAAACAAAACAGAAAAAGCTGGAAATTGCCTTTTTCTATCTGCAGTAGTGAGAAACCGTGGCTCTGTTCCTTTGCTTTTATTTATAGTCAGAAACCACAAAATGTATCTCTAACAATAACAGGGATTTTAATAGGCAATATTAATTGTTCTTCCCTCAACGTTTGATCTGAAATGTTTCAAACAAAAGCCCCTTGCCTGTTTATATGCTGAATTTGTTTGAAGAATATCTTTCTGAGATGATGCAAAGCGTGATACTTCGTCATTCGGACTGACACGGGACAGAAATGTCATTTTAATCCATCGAATGATTATTTTTTTGTTTTGTTTTGTTTTCTTGGAGGGGGGGACAGATTTTTTTCCTCGACATTGCTCTGCCTTATTTAGAGCAGCAGTGATCTGCTCAGTTTCTTTTGACACTGATGGGTATTTCAAACCCCTTACGCTGAGGGGAGGGAGGAAAAGGAATTTGCTGCCAGTCACAGCGGCGATGCAGCTCCACAAGCCATCGCTTATTTGCTAAAAGTTTACATTTCAAATGAGCCTGAAATGTAAAGGTGGGCTTTTTTTTTTGATTCTGGGACCGGTTTTAGGAATGATGAGAGAAAATAGAGGGAAGATGATTGTGCTTGTGTGTTAAAGACTATTGGGATATTGGTAATACAGCCATTTAAAATGTATTTTGTTATTTTTTGATGCAGCTGGGAGCAGGAGATTCACAGCCATATCTGGGATGCTTAATTTAAGCTTTACAGGAAAAACATCAAACAGCAGCTTACAGTAACATGCCGAAATACATTACACATTTTAAATATCTTCAGTTGGAAATGCGTGCTATATTTTTCACCCTCCCTTTCTGGGATCACTAACATGCCTCTCCCCAGACAAAGCAAGGACAAGTTCCATCTTTAAAAATTATCTGCCTAACAGATCACATTCTCAGGCATGTTCCCCGCTTTTTATTACCAGGGATAACCTCTTAATGCTATCACAGTTTTATACTTGTTAAGTGGACATATCTTCCCTGTATTTAACTGCAAACAAAGCGACTTCATTTTGGGGAGGAGAAATGGTTTGGGATGATTAGAAACATAAGTTTCTATCTTCTGTCACACCAGCCTATCAATTATTCAAAACCCTACTAAATTTAGATGTCTGTTCCTAAAACGTTGTTTGCACTGGTTCCCTGGGAAGATGGAGGCAGCTGATAATTTGGCTAAATTATGCGTTTGAGCCTGATGGTTACAAATGAAGGAGTCGAATTCGGCAGATTTATTTGCCGCTGACGAAAACTCTCGGTGGCAGGAATTCAGACCTCCCCCCATTTCAGGGAGCAAAACCCAGGGCTGAGGTGGTGCCCACAGGTATTTATAGGGGGGGACCAAACCTCGTTGTTACAACAAATAACCTGATGCATCATCAGCGGCTCGGTGGGAGGTTTTACTGATCGATTAGGGGCTGGCTACTGGGGGGCCAAGGGCCCTAAAGCAGCCCCTGAGGTGCTTTGTGCCCCAGGTAGTTGTTACCCTGAGTGCAAAGATCAATAAAAGGGAAATGATTGCTGTTGTAGGATGAGATGTGAAGGGTGCAGGGGTGGACCACTCGGGATCTGTAACGTGCTCATCCCAAACCTGCCTTTGGAGCGTCCCTGACGCAGCCTGGCTGCTGTGATGGTGTAAAACATCTCCCTTTTTTCCAGGGGTGTGATTGGCAGCAAGGCTCCACCGAGCGTGGGCGTCCTCCCGTGAGCACCAGTCACAGGACGTGAAGGGGGAGGTTTTTTTTGTAATTTATTTTATTTTATTTTATTTTTTATAAATAGATAGGCTCTGACAAATAACG
>WEIU01007026.1:776206-782011 GCA_013389925.1 Aegithalos caudatus
CACTCTTTGCATAAGCACAAGCCCTGCTGACGTCAATGGGAGTTTTTCCGGGGCGAGGGCCGAGCGCCTTGGCCCGCTGCTATAAACACGTTGGGACTTTCTCTCCTAATGGATGGTATTTAGATTCTGTGATGGGGCTTGTTTAACAGGCACGTTTTCCAGAGTCCTCAAACGTCGTGGGGCACACAAGACAAATTGTCTTTTTTTTTGTCAGAGCAGCGTGAGGGCAGGAGAGAAGCGCCGAGCTACCGCAGGCAGTTTTTACCTTCCGCTCGCCACTCCCTGATCCCCACCTCCCTTCTCCTGGGAGATCAATAACAGCAAAAGTCAGAGGGTGTCATGGGGCAGGATTTCCAACAAGTAGAAGTGGAATTAATAAGAATAACACTCTTCAGGGATATTTTTTTGCCTGTGAGTCTCAGAGCTGAAATATAGTTGCCTGCTCCCTCGGAGAGAAGAAGGGTCAGCACCCACAGCCCTGTCTATCACTGGGCTCGTTGCTGCCAACCACCCCAATGACATGGGTAGGGTAAATAATCCTTAGTGTGTGCATGCTGTTTACACTACAAAACAAAGCCAAGACCACACATTGCCTTTAATCTGACCCACCATTCCATCAATATCTTATTTCTTGCCCCAGATAAATGACTGCTGTTGCAGTGCCTGGTGACACGGGCTCTGCTCCTCCCAGTAATTTTCTATATCCTCCCCAGCTATATTATTCACCCCCACCCCTGCAGGTATGAACATTTTTGCTGTCTGCTCTGTCTGGAACACTAAGAAATGTGAAAAACCACAATACTCTGTTCCTGAATTCTGGATGTTCCCCTCTTTGTGTGTCCCCCTACCTAGGATGGAGAAATAAGTCTTCTCCTGATGACACAACCCAGTGCACACCCAGTCCTCGAGCATCCCCAGACCAACAGCATGGCAGCCATGGGGCCTGCAGGTTAATACATGTGTAGGTGCACTTCTTTTTTTTTTTTTTCCATGTCCTTCCCTAAACTTAAAAAGCTCCAATCCTGCTTTTAAACAAAGCAGTGATTTTATACTTTGCCTCAACAACCTCTCCTTTTTTTATTAGGGGATGGCCTCCTCCCCCCCTCCTCAAAAAATGCTGCTGTAAAAACAATAGGCAAGGCCATAATTTAAAGAGAGAAAAATGTGATTATATAACACATCCTGCAGTAATCAATTTTACCTCCAATATCTGCTTTTGTTTTCAAAATGCTAAATAAACAATACATAATGCATCCCTCATCAGCCAAAACCATGAGGGCTCTGTGCTCAAATAACAGGAAACATATTCAATTTTCCTAACAGAAGACAGTTCATTAAGCTGTGCCACATCAAATAAAACTTTAATTTCTCCAGCATCAGAGTCGCAATGAAAGCAATTGAGGAAGATGAGCCATATGGTACTTCTATCAGCAAACACATATTGCTCATTCCCCCAAAGTTTTCTAATTCTGCTCCCCAGACCTGTGTAATATAGATAATGTGCTCTGAGCGCAGCAACCATGAGCTATCTGGTGTACACTTCTAATACTGTATTTAATGGGAAATAATGAATCATAAAAGCCTGCAGAAGACGGCTTTTGCTAACCTAAATCTCAGCTGTAATTTCATTGTTCTGTGCCTAAGATGCTGTTTGCCCTTTTCAAGCAGCAGCAGTTGAACATAATTATGCTGCTACAAACCTGGGCTGCAAAAAAGAAAGCCTTCCTAATAGAACCAAGTTTTTTATTAACTCTTGAAATCCTGAGCTTGGGGCAACTGCAAGCAGAGAGCTGCCTGTTGGGTTTTAGGGTACATTAAAGCACGCACACACGTGTATCTTGATTTCCAGCGTGCAGCCCCACAAATTAAATTGATGATTCCCTCATCGGGCCAAAAATGCAACAGGAGAAGGCTGTGAAAAATTAGGAAATCTTCTTGACATAGGGAAATCCGACACTTGTCTGCTCTAACATCTGTAAGTGCCAAAGAGAGAGGGGGATTTTTTTTTTTTTTCCCCTTAAAGGTAAGTCTATTTTTCTTCTTCTTGCCAGATATGAAAATTGTGGTTAGTGCCTGGAGTAAAGGGCCCTCTAAACTTTACGGTGTTTACCCTCCATTTATAAATCCATAATGATCTATTTAATGATATCATAAGGTTAAAAGTTAAACAGCACTGTATTTTCTCTGCCTTTTCCTCCTCTGCCTTTCAGAAAGGCAGGTTTGCCTATCACCGAGAGAGCATCGGGTCGGGGTTGTTTTCTGCAGGAGCCTGTAGGTAAAGAGGCATCCACACCTTCACAAAGGAGGATTCATGGAGGCAAGGACGAGAAGATAAAGGTATTATTTTGACATGATGACCCCTTGGAAAATGTCTTTGACTCATCCCAAGTAAGCCTCTTTCTTTCCTTCCTCCACCCTCGCCCCCCTCCCCGCTCAAAATACGGGGCTAATTTAAAACATTTTCTAGATATGCTACTTATACATATTGAAAACATATTTTAGTGACTGTGTTTGTTTTGGCAATATATAAACCAAAAAAACAAAAAAAACACAAAAAAACCCCAAAAAAACAACCCCAAACAAAACCCAATTAAATTAAAAAGAGCGACTTTTAAAAGTTAGAGATTGCCTTTTAAAAGCTTATTAAAATCAGCATGTTCGATGTCTGTCTTTGAATTAGCTCCGAGGCTTGATTGCTTTCATTAAAGCTGCCTGTTTGGGTGCTGCTTGGTGAACGTTCAAGTCTGGATTTTTTTCCCCTCTTTTCTCCCCCCAGCCCCGAGCTGCTTCTTACTACTTGTCAACTTGGATTTTCCCTCCAAATTTGAAAGCAAATCTTGGATNTTTTAAAAAAAAGACACACCCAAAGTATCCACCGTGACCAAACCGACACCCCCAAAAATCCCACCCCAAACCACCAAAAAAAAAAACCTCCAAGCTATCACATTGCTCATAGCCCATGAATGCCTTAAAAACAAATGTTTAAACAGGTTTTCTTTTTTTTTTTTAAATCGGTANATGACCCCTTGGAAAATGTCTTTGACTCATCCCAAGTAAGCCTCTTTCTTTCCTTCCTCCACCCTCGCCCCCCTCCCCGCTCAAAATACGGGGCTAATTTAAAACATTTTCTAGATATGCTACTTATACATATTGAAAACATATTTTAGTGACTGTGTTTGTTTTGGCAATATATAAACCAAAAAAACAAAAAAACCACAAAAAAACCCCAAAAAAACAACCCCAAACAAAACCCAATTAAATTAAAAAGAGCGACTTTTAAAAGTTAGAGATTGCCTTTTAAAAGCTTATTAAAATCAGCATGTTCGATGTCTGTCTTTGAATTAGCTCCGAGGCTTGATTGCTTTCATTAAAGCTGCCTGTTTGGGTGCTGCTTGGTGAACGTTCAAGTCTGGATTTTTTTCCCCTCTTTTCTCCCCCCAGCCCCGAGCTGCTTCTTACTACTTGTCAACTTGGATTTTCCCTCCAAATTTGAAAGCAAATCTTGGATAATTTTATTTTATTTTATTTTTTTGAGGAGCAACAGCCACCCGCACCCTGCATTCCCNTTTGAAGCGGCAGAAAAACCTCTGCATGCTCCAATGGGTTACAATAACAATGCTCTATTGCAATGTAAAACAAGCTGGAGGAGAAAAAGGTGCTTTTTGTTACCATTTTATCAAAGCTGTTCATCTTCTAGCTGCAGGCAGCATTTTGCTGGAATTGCAGATATTTCTCTGTCCGGGCTCCTTTGTTTGTGCATCTCATTTGCATATATTTATCTCCAGCTGAGGGTGCTTTCAGCTCATTAAGGCCTCCCCTCACATTATTTCATAAGCCAGCTGCTAGGAGGGATTTCACCTGTGGTGACTGAGAAAAGAGGGGTGAAAAAAAACCAAATTCTTCATTAAAAAGAAAAAAAAAAAAAAGAAAAAAAGAAAACAAAACAAAACAAAACAAAAAAAAACCAACAACCAAGGAAATCTTCTGACTCTCTTCCCCTATAAATGGGCACCATTTGTGTTAAACAGCCTCTTGTCATGATAGATGCCTCCTGGGGTCAGGGGGGAAAGTTGATTTGAAGGTCAGCAGTAAAACAACAGACAAACCAGACGCCAAACTGGTTCTTTAGCTGTCGGTGGGAGCAGTGGTACAACCAGGTCTTGAACCTTTTTCAACCTCTAATAAAACAGGGGAAGAATCTGAAGTGGAGCAACCAGGCCCCAGAGGAGGAAGAAAAAAAAAAAAAAAAAACCCAAAAAAAAAATCCCACAAAAAACCAACCCACAAATAATATCAATATCGAGCAGCAAGGGGAAACAACGGGGCAGCTCTCAGCGTTAGGGGCACTCTGCTATTGTTTCAAGAGCTGGAGAATTAATTCCACTTATTTATTTAAGGCGTGTCAACTCGCTGCCTAAACCTGTTTCGGTGTCAAGATGAATAAAACTTTTATGGCTCATAAAATAGAGCCATTCATCTCCGTGGTCTTTGTGGTGCCTGGGTTGTTGGGGGGTTTTCTTTCCCTTTTTCCTCCTGGCAGGATGAGCTGGGCCAAAAATCTCTGTGTCCCGTCGCTACCAAGGCACTCACAGGAGAAAAGAACATTTGGATGGGGCATTTCGAGCTAAACTTCTGGGTTTGATTAGAAATTGTAAATGTTAATTCATCATAGTCATGTGCAAACCCCCCTCCCCATCTCCCCTATTTCCCCGGCCTAAAAAACCTACAATGAATTTACATCATCTATATGGAGCTTTGGACCAACAGGTAATAAAATACAATAAAGCTTGCTTTTTATCAGGACACACACACAAAAAGAAATCCCATTAATTATGGTTCATGACTACTCTAAACCAAATGTTCAAATAGTAGTTGGAAATGATGCATAAAATCTCAGCATGTTCTGATAGGTTATAGAGTCAGTGGTTTATTGCAATGTAAAACAAGCCACAGGAAGAGAGGGTGGTTTTGTTTACCATTTTCATCAAAGCTGTTCATCATGTTGATATACTTATGCTATATTGTGACCCTTACATACGTTGCATTTCATATATTTATTTTCCAGGTTGTTGCCACTTTTGCTGCCTTTGCCTCTGAGAAGCTGGGTAAATGCTCTGGCCCTTTTCAAATATTTTCTCATCTGCACTGAATTTCTACCAATGAAGCAACTGATAGATATGGACCTAAGAAATATTTATTGTCATTGAGTAAGGGGCTTTTTTTTTTTAACTTAATCTGAGGCAATTAGTTCCTGAATAAACACAGACTAAGTAATCTACCTCCTCAAAAGGTAATCAGTCTTGAAAAGCTCTGTTTGGTTCTACCCAAGAAAAGCACAACTTGATTAAAATGCTTTGGAGATCTGCTTTCATCATTTCTTCCCTTTTGCCCTGAAAAACATTTTATAACATCCCAATAACTTTTATTTTCTCCCCATGCCAAACCTGGGGCCTCTCTTGGTTTGTTGCTGTCCTTTTTTTTCCCCCACCTTCCCTAAATCTTTAACCCCGCTTCTCATTTTTCTCTGCCTCTAATCTAATCACTAATTCCTCGGTTTGGCCAAATAGTTAAAAATGTTAAGTGCTGCTCACAATTCCTGCTGCCTCCCCCCACGTATCTGTCTCTGTTTATGGAACAGGCCCTGGTTTCCTCCTGCTCTTGTTCAGCTGTAGGTCTGCAGGTCAGGAGACTGTAAATACACACAGTGCTGCCCCAACCCATAAATCTGAGCAAAGGGCAGCCTTATATATTCAGATAAGGGATGTAAGGGGAAGGAGGGGGTGGAGGGGGGTGGGAAGGGAACAA